>PVIU01021151.1:0-32235 GCA_004026605.1 Ondatra zibethicus | reverse complement strand
TTATTAACTGCAGTTATTTTTTTAGGGTTGTAGAGTGTGTGTGTTTCCCTTCTTTGAGCTGTGCTAGTGGAGGGCTGTTAGATGTCTGTGTTATTATGGGTGTTGCTTGCTTCCTTTAGATGTGGTTTTCCTTCTAGTACTTTCTGTAAGGCTGGGTTTGTGGCTATGTATTGCTTAAATTTGTTTTTATCCTGAAATATCTTGTTTTCTCCATCAATGGTGAATGAAAGCTTTGCTGGGTATAGTAGTCTGGGCTTGCATCCATGGTCTCTTAGTGTCTGCAGCACATCTATCCAAGACCTTCTGTCTTTTATGGTTTCCATAGAGAAGTCAGGTGTAATTCTGATTGGTTTTCCTTTATACCTTACTTGGCCTTTTTCCTTTGCAGCTCTTAGTATTCTTTCTTTATTCTGTATGTTTTGTGTTTTGATTATTATATGGCGAGGGGATGTCCTTTTTTGATCCAATCTATTTGGTGTTCTGTATGCTTCTTGTACCTTCACAGGAATATCCATCTTTATGTTGGGAAAGTTTTCTTCTATAATTTTGTTGAATATATTTTCTGGGCCTTTGAGCTGTGCTTCTTCTCCTTCGTCTACCCCTCTTATTCTTAGGTTTGGTCTTTTTATCGTGTCCCAGATTTCCTGGGTGTTTTGTGTTAAGAATTTATTGGATTTGAAGTTTTCTTTGATCAATGAGTTTATTTTCTCTATCGTATCTTCAGCATCTGAGATTCTTTCATCTATCTCTTGTTTTCTGTTGGTTATACTTGTCTCTGCCATTCCTGATGGTTTACCCAGATTTTCCATCTCCAGCCTTCCCTCGGTTTGTGTTTTCTTCATTGCCTCCATTTCAGTTTTGATGTCTTGAACTGTTTCTATTACCTGTTTGATTGCTTTTTCTTGGTTTTCTAGGGTATCTTTGAGGAATTTATTCATTTCTTCTAACTTTTTGTTAGTTTTCTCATCCCTTTCTTCAAAGGCGTTTTTCACCTCTTCTTTAAAGGTCTCTATCACTTTCATAATGTTATGTTTAAAGTCGATTTCTTCTACTTCTTCTGGGTTAGGTTGCTCAGGTTTTCCTGTTGAGTACTCGTTGGTTTCTGGTGTTATCATGTTGCTTTTCAGATTGTTGGAGGAATTCTTGGATTGATGCCTACCCATCTCTTCCTCTGATTTCAGTCAGGGGAGTCTTAGTGGGTTGGGACCTCCCAGGACAGCTTGTACACACTCACCCCTCTGGATAGCTGATCTCAGTGCAAGAAGAGGAGGTCCCTTCTGGACTTCCGATCCTTTTGTACTTCCAGTCTCGGTACAGGGAGAGAGATTCTTGGGGTTCCAATGTCCCACAGAGGAAAGGGAAATCTTGCAGGGGCGGGGTGCAGGGTCCTGTTGATCAAAGAGGCCTGCAGGGACCTTAACACTAGGCTTACACAACCCTACCAGTGTGAGCCGCCTCCGTTCTCAGCACAGGAAGAGAGAGTGCTGGGGTACCAAAGCCCCACCGAGGAAAGGGCGATCTTGCGGGGGGCGGGGTGCAGTGTCTTGTGAAACAAAGAGGCCCGGCACGCAGGGATCTTATCACCAGGCGGGCACAGCCCTACCAGTGTGCGCCTCTGATCTCAGCACAGGAAGCTGGAATGTAGCTCCCTTAAAGTCACAAATGTGGCTAGTGTTGCTTGAGT
Organism: Ondatra zibethicus; assembly: GCA_004026605.1. NCBI lineage: Eukaryota > Metazoa > Chordata > Mammalia > Rodentia > Cricetidae > Ondatra > Ondatra zibethicus. The sequence goes on along the minus strand of PVIU01021151.1, from coordinate 30,551 downwards.
CGTCACAGGACAAAAGCACCAGTGGCTAAACCAGGAAGCAAATCACCTACTGTACCAACCGCTTTTAAAATAAATTACAAGAGATAGAATTTTAAACAATAACAATGATTTTTAAAATGTTTTTGAAGGAGATTGAAATAGTATTTCCCCCTTTTAATAATTTCATCTATTCTTAGAGAATTTCATACATGTATATAACAAGATACAGTCATATTCAACTCATTATTTCCACTATTCGATTTCTTCTATATCCCTTGTAACATTTCTTCCTCTAAACTTCATGACCTCTTCTTTTTTAATATCTCACCGAGTCCAACTGGTGCTGCCCATATGTGCCTGGCTGTGGGGTCATACACTGGTGCATGGGAAACATAGTAGTAGCTACACCCTCTCTCTGTCCTCATCAAAAGCCAATAGTTCCTCAATAAGGAGTGGAATTTGGAGAGGCCCTCTCTCATCTAAGGAGGAGATTTGGTGGTTTTGTTCTTGTTCAAGCCTTGTTCTTTGCCATTTTGCTTTCAATCCTTATACAGGGCACTCTTGTTTTCAATCCTATTGCTATGGGTTATTTCCTGGTTTATGCTCAATCAAATTTTCAAAACTTCATCTTCTTTTCCCCCAGAAAATATAAATGATCTTTCTATCTCTCTAAATCTAGCCTTCTCTATCTACCTTTAAGTTATAGATGAAGGGTAACACATGGCTCACGTTTTCATGGCCCAACATGTTATCAAACCCTGGATCTCTCATGAGACCACCACTTTTTACTTTCTGGTTAGAATCCAGGCGATTTTCTTTCATTTTATCCATGAACTTTTTCAAAAGTGCTATTGAATCCTTTGGGAAGACAGAGACATTTAACCTCTCATATATTGGGGTGAGGAATTGAAAGAGTACTGGAAAGGAAAAATTAAAAAATACAAGTTTTAGTAGAAATGCAAGTTTCATTTAGAGAAATCATGAAGCAATCTAAAGAATAAGTAACCAGTGTCTCAACCAAACCATTCTCGCTGTGGCCTTGCTCACACTGGGTCACCACCAATAATGCTCCTTCTGCACTCTGGAGTAGCCATAGGAATAATTCTGACTCTTGGTTTTAACTCTGCTCCTGTAGTTCATGTGCTAATTTTTTGACAACACCAAATTAGATTTATTGCAGAAACTGCTGCATAAATAGCATATGGCTATATTATACCACCTATTTTAAATCCTGGTACTATTATTCCTTTCCCCTCCAAAATGAATAAATTGAGCCAAACTATCAACCTTCTGGAAGAAAAGGAGAAAGAAAGACACAAGTTTGAAAACAGATGTCTGGATCCAAAATACATACAAGGCCATTGGTATAGTTCAACAGCTAAAGGCTCCTGCAGAAAAGCCTAACAACCTGAATTTGATCCCTGCATCCCACACTGTGGAGGGAGAGAATCAACTACTGTAAGTTGTCCTCTGATCTCCACATGCCATACAAACACCAATACACGTGTGCATGCACGCGCGCACACACACACACACGCACACATTGTGAATTATTTGTTTACACTGTGTGAAGATGTGTCGCTGTGGTAGATTTAATAAAGAGCTGAATAGCCAATAGCTAAGCAGAAGAGAATAGCTGGGACATCAGGGGGAAGAAAGGAATTCTGAGAAATAAGGAGGAGAGACACCAGGGAGACATTACAGAAGTTCGACATACAGGAAAGGTAACCAAGCCACATTAAAGAATAGATTAAAAGAAACAGTATAATTTAAGTTGTAAAAGATAGTTGGGAAGAAACCTAAGCTAAGGCCAAACTTTTGTAATTAATAATAAGTCTCTGTGTCATTATTTGTGAGCAGGAACCCCAAAGAAAAGTTTAACTACACACACATAGATAGATAGATAGATAGATAGATAGATAGATAGATAGATAGATAGATAGATAGATAGATAGACAGACAGAACAGCCAAGATAGCATTTGTTTCTCAACTGGCATAATACAAACAAAACTAGCAACAGAAAGGATCTGAGGAAAGTCAGAGGTTTGCACAAATTAATCAATACATTCTTATTAAATAACCAATAGATCAAAGAACTCCAGGAGGTGATTGGAAATTCTGTTCAGATATAGTTTAATGTTAGAGTATTTGTCAATCATGCATAAGATTCTGGGATTTCCTCCACACAGCAAAGGAATTGAAAATGTCCCAAGAGAGCATATAATGAAGATACACCAAGACCACGCAGAGAAAGACAGAAAGGCTTATAGCCTTACATTTTTAAATCTCAAATAATCAAACTTTGCACTAAAAACTAAAATTGTAAAACAACTAACTCCAGGGCCGGAGAGATGTCTCATTGATAAAACACTTGCCATGTAAACACAAGACCTGAATTTGGTACCCAGCACCCCTGTAAAGCCAAGCTCAAAGACAGGTGACCAAACTCAGGAAGAAAGGAAAATCACATGATCTACCTCACTTCCAGAGTCTAGCCTATAATGAATAAATGCAAATATGTGAACAGGTGTAAGTGTGGATATGGGATAATGCTCAAAAGGAGACCAGGAGAGGATGATATTAGGTGTTGAGGAAGGATGGAATGTAGGCAAAAAGACACATGAGCTGTGGATGGAAACCTAATTGACAGAGAAAATATTAAACCTAAATGAAGCACCACTGCTAACTGCACCCAGAACATACACAAAAAATTATTACAGGGACCAGAGGGATGGTGCCGCAGTTGGCTGACTGCTCTACAGAGAACCCAGGTTTAACTTCCAGCACCCATGTGGCTGCTCTCAGCCATGTGTAACTCCAGTTCCAGGGGATTCCATGCCCTTTTATGGCCTGGGAAGGTACTTTGTGCATGTGTTACACATTCAAGCAAGCAAAACAGCAGTATACACAACATAAAAATACATAAATCTTTTTAAAATGTTAAATCAATTCACCTATGTAAGAGAGATGATCTAAGAGCAGATGTTAACACATAAACTTTGTTTTTAATTTTTTTTAGGAATAGGGAAATGCTTATCACAACCATAGGTCTAGCCTGTAGCATATACACTAAGAGGCAGCGATCAAAATTATAGGAGAGCCAAGTGATAAGCTGAGCATAGAGAACTTGGAACTCTCCTGCATTTCTAGAAGATTTATAAATTGCTGAAGCTACTGTGGAAAACATATGCTCAGTTGTTCAATATGTTAAAAATGGGGTTACTTTGTAACTGAGAAGTGACTCTGAATGTATACCCCAAAACATAAAAACAAATACTCAAGTATAACCTTATATACAAATGCAAAATTCATGGCAAACATCTAAAACTAACTTCAATGTCTATCAACAAATATGGAATATTACTCATTCATAGACATAGGAGACAGCTAAACTAGTGTCATTTAATAATGTGCTAAATGACAGAGGCCTGTCACAGAGATGACATAGTCTATGATTCCATTGATGTGAAACACCCAGGATATGTAAATATACAGAAAGTGAATTGGTGGTTGCTTAGGTCAAGGCTGCTTGAAGGACGATGGTGCAAATGTGCAGCATGATTAAAACAAAGTCCTCTGTAGTTGACGCTGATGATGGGCCATGTGGACCATCAGTCAGTGCAGACCCCAGAGTGATAAAAATGTTGAGAATAAGTGACTGTTTAGGGCTGAGCCCTACCTACATGGAGCATGTGTATCAACACCCCTACCAGTCCAGGCTCAAGGATCATCATGAAGGATGGAAATAAAGTAAAAGTTAGAGAGGGGTGGTGTTAAATGCCATATCCTGGACATGGTGCAGCCCACTCTTATCTGACAACCTGCGTGAGATCATGCCAGTATTATTGGTCAGCATCATAGCAGGCAACACTGATTGGACTCACTAGGTGACCAAAGTGAAGGGACATAAATTGGGAGGAAGATTTGTTGTGGTGTCTGAGAAAAGAGGGAGGGATGAGAGTTAGGGGAGGGTATAATGAAGATAGATTGTATACCTATATGATATCGTCAAAGAATAAATAAAAGCATTCTAAAACAAAGCCAAGAGTGATGACTTAAATCTTTAATCCCAGCACTCAGGAGACAGAGGTGGAGGGATCACTTTAAGTTCAAGGTCAGCCTGGTCTACACATCAGCTTTCAGGCATGCTATGGCAACACAGACCCTGTCTAAAAAAAATGAAGTTCTAAAACAAAAGCAATGGGCTACATATCTTTGAATGCACTAAAAGTATTGGATTGTGCCTTTAAGGGTGTGAACTCTATTCCAATAGTGCTAATGGTTTTGGTAAATGTAAAAGAGAAAGGCAGAACTGACAAACATGGGCACACACAAGATCAGTAGGTCAAAAGACAGAAGAACCATCATACATACCTACTGACATGAATAATGGAGAAAAAAATCAAATTTTAAGAGTTTCTTGGTCTTTTCTACAAAAGAGTCCTTTGGGTTGTTGAGGGAATCAATGCTCACACCAAATTCCATGCTCGTGATCACATCCATGCTGTAGTCTCCAAACACTCTGAGGAGAGAGAGACAAGGGATTTAACACATGCAGCAAGAAGCCTGAAATAATTCATTCTTGGCCACAACAGACTAAACCTCCTCAGTATTGACCAATTCCTTTCCCCTCCTACCCACCCTCTACCTGTGTGTCTTTGGTACTATCATGCTTCATTTTCAATTGCACATATTGTCATTTAGTGTCTAAAAGGGGAAGAAGGAGCAGCTGGACATGTGAGACACACAGAAGGATGACCCTTCTGCCTCAGTTGCCCTTCCTCTCCCAGAACCACAGTGGATGTACCACTACTCACTCTTTCATGGTGAGAGGCTTGCCTTTCTCTGCCTCTCTTCTCAAGTATTTTACCGAAATATCTCTGTTCTACGATTGAACATTGTTCTCTGTTGAAATATCTAATGTTCAACGATGGGGAACATCTAAGCACAAAACACAAAGGCATCCATGATTGTTAGGTGTGGAGACTCAAGTCACACAAATATTTCAACTAACAGTCCTTTTAGTCACCTCTTTGAGTTTTCCACTGGTGAAGGTGGGAGACGCAAGGCTCAAAGTCTCTTCCACTCCTCATCCTTAGATAGGGTGATGGCTTTACTCATTATGCCCAATGGGCCAAAATCCAAGAAAAATAGAAATATTGCTCTTGGTAAGTCCAGAATTTTCCATGGTTGCAAAAGTGCTAAGTGGATATTGCTGTATGACAAGTAGTTAGTGACTGTTTACTATGGACCAAGCCTCACGTTAGATGCAAAAAAGTCAGAATTTACTCTCATCCTATAAGAAATCTGGTGCTCACTGGGCTAGCTACCTGTGAAACCTTTATATTCCAGGATCCTTCTAAATGTAAATTTCTCTGTAGTTGGAAAATTAGTTTCAGGGTTGGGGGGAGAATATGGGTGAAGACTTATTAGATTCTCCAGTGCTATGCAGATGATAAATGACTTGGGGATAGATAGAAAGTTAACTTTGCATCAGAAAAATTCTCCAGCTCCGTATTTACACATAAGTAATATGAAAAGGGGTGTCTTGATATGGTGTCTGTTTGTGTACATGCATGCCTGCATATGTGTGTGTGTCTCTGTGTGTGTGTGTGTGTGTGTGTGTGTGTGTGTGTGTGTCTGTGTGTTTGTGTATTCTAGAGTGTCAATGTGCATGCTCATTTGGAGACCAGATGTCTGGGATCTTCCTCTATCCCTTTCTATTGCTTTTTTTGAGGCAGAGTCTCTCCTCAAAACTAGAAGGCTAAAGTTGCTAGCCAGCAATCCCTAGGATCTACCTATTTACAAACACAGCTCTGAAATAACACATGCCTGCTGTTATGCCCAGCTTTTATTTGGATGCTATGAATCCAAACTCAGGTCCTTTACCCACTGAGCCATTTCTCCAGCCCTGAGACACTCAAAGGATTTGACGCTGGGATTTTTAATGATTTTTTACTTTAGTATTTTATGCATGTCTGTATGTATGTGTGTGTGAATGTATGTATATGTATGTACATTGTAATCAGAGATCAAAGGAGGAAGCTGGATCTCCTAAAGCAGGAGTTACAGGTGGGTTGTGAGACACTGGATGTGAATGTAGGCTACCAACCCCGATCCTCTTTCAGAGTTCTCAGTCACTAAGCAATCTCTCGAGCTGCTGGCTTGTTTGATTTGGAGGTTGTTTGTTTAGGAACAATGCTATAGAAATCCTCTTTCCTTAATTTCTTATGCAGTGATAAAAGAAAAAATATAATTCTATTTTTCTGGTGGAAACTTCCTTCTATCTTCCATACTTATGGTTTATACTAATGTGGAGTCTTCCAACTGCCCTTATATTAAAGCACTCAGCACAACAGGAAGCAGTGGAAATGGCTTCCCTTGATGAAAGGCAGCTGAAAACTAGCCCTTCAGCAAATGTCAGCAAATGACCAAAGGTTTAATGAGGGGCAGAGTTCTGGATCAGTAGTTAAATGTGCTTGCTGCTAAGTCCAACAACCTGAAGTCAATTCCCAGGACCACAGGGTAGAAAATGGGAAACAATTGGTTTCCACAGATAGAATGGTGGGATAGCCATGGTTTAAAGTGACAGAGAACATTGAGCTAAGAATCATACCTCACAGAAAAATTAAATAAAGCTATAGATTTAAGAGCTAATCTCAAAAGCATATAATTTATACTCAAGTCAACCCACACAGAAGGGTCAGGTAAATAGTTATCAGACTGGACACTGGCTGCACAGTCCACTGAGAAGGAAACTGGATACAAAAGGAGAGAAGAAGGCAGGTAGCTAATGGACTAGCAATAGGGAATATCAAGAGGAACAGCTCTCTATTTTGAGTGTTCATCATCACACAAATCTAGACCTGTGATAAACTGTACTGCACCATGCAGACACAAGAAAGGACCCGTGAAACAGGAAATATAAAAACAATCTAGATGACAACAGTTTCCATCTACAACTAGAACACAATAATATAGTATATTTGCACTTCCTCAAGCTATTAGTATTGGCAAAATGAATACCTAGACCCTGCTTGTATATTATTATGAAAGCCACTGTGAATGTGTATGGGTGTGTGTGTCATTTTCTTAATTAAAAAAGTAGCCAGAGGGTGGTGTTGCACACCTTTATACCAGCACTCGCGAGTCAGAGGAAGGCAGATCTCTGTGAGTTTGAAGCTAGCCTGGTCCACAAAGTGAATTCCAGGGCAGCCAAGGCTACTTGAGAAACACTATCTTAAAAAAAAAAAAAAAGCAGGAACCAAATACCCAGTCTTGCTAGGCAGCACTGGCACATGCTTTTAATCCCAGCACTTGAAAAGCGGAGACAGGTAGAGGCAGGTAGATCACTGAGTTAGGGTAAGCCTGGTCTACAGAGTAGCTTTCAGGAGAGTCAGGGCTACACAGAGAAAACCTGTCTCTAAAACAACAAAACAAACAACATTCAATAAGTAACACATAAAGGTTTGCATTATTAAAGGGGGATGTTTGGGTGATGGTTCAACGATTAAGGGTACTTGCTGCTCTTCTGGAGGACCCTGGTTAAGTTCCCAGCACCTATGTCAGGCCACTCACAACTGAATGGAATGCCAGATCCAGGGGACCTCACACCCTCTTCTGGCCTCCACAGGAATCTACACACATAAGTCTTTCAACCATAAAGGCACATATATACACATCAATAAAAATCACAAAAATAAATTTTTCTAATTTTTAATTAGAAAAAAGTTACATACACGTCGGTTTGTGAACACAGAATAGCATTTCTTCACTAGTACATTCTTGATCATCTCTGGCTCTGTGATAGTAAACACCGGTGTTTGTCCTTCTAACAACCTGCATAGGGAAAACAGCTGATTAACCCAAGTCAGTTTCTGAAGTGGGAGCCCAAAAGCTACACTTTGATCCCAAAGTTACGTGGCCCTCACTCTGGTTATACAACAGGAGTTCCCAGTCTGACTTGGACAATTTGACCATGGATACAGTGGCATCTTTGTGAAGTCAGAGGTGATGGCATTCAAGATATGAGCCACTTAAACACAAAACAGTTCTGAAAGACATCATAATTAGAAATACCAAGTGGAATTTTAAGTCTGCATATGAATATATGAGAGTTGCCTATACCATTTTTTGTTATTTTTGCATATTGAAAATATCACAAGGGGCTTGAGAGATGGAGGCACAACTGAGAGCAAATATTGCTCTTGTACAGGATCCGAGTTTGGCTCCCAGCACCCACCCTGGTTGGCTCACAACCACCTGTGAATCCAGCTCCAGGCTGATCCAATGCCTCTGGTCTCCATGATCATCAACAGCCATGTGCATTATATATATAATAAAAGTAATAGAAATGGCTGTTTAACAAAAATATTAAACTAAAATTCATAACTAAAGGCTTAAGATGAATGTTAAAGTAAAAAATTTTAAAGTGAAAATAAATCCTCAAAACATTAAAATATTAAAGGAAAAATCTTAAAAAATAATAAAATATTTCAGTGTTTGGGCCTGGGATGTAACTCTGTGTTAGAAAGACTGCCTAGAATTTGATACGCTGAGCTGAGAAGCAAACAATAAACGATTTAAATGAGGCACCTCTACTGACTTCTCCAAGGCTCAGATAACGTAGAAGGCAGGACAAAAAGAACATTAGAGCCATGCAGTAGAGAGAAGAGCAACAAAATGCTGTCTTCCATATTCTGAAGCTCACTAGACCTACTCCAAAACTATAATCAAACTCCATCATCAATGGTAGAAGACAGCTTCTGCTGCTGACTCAGACACTTAATAGAACCATTAATGACATAGATCCAAGAATGATCACTTCCGTTTTTAAACACATTGAATCTCCAAAGTCAGTTAAAATATACAGGATACAATGATAAACACTTCCATCAAAAGTCAGGAGTCATGGAGTGGTGGTGGTACATGACTGTAATTCCAGAACTCAGGAGACAAGAGACAGATGGATCTCTGTGAGTTCAAGGCCACCCTGGTCTACAGAGTGAGTTCTAGGACAGCCAGGGCTGTTACACAGAGTTCTGTCTCGGAAAAATGCATATATATTGGCAGGAGCCAATAAGATGGCCCAGCAGATAAGGGCACTTGTACCCAGTTTGATTACCTGAGTTCAATCCACTGGAAGTAGAGGACCACCTCCCACAAGTTTCGTCTGACCTAAGTTTGTGCACCATGGCACATGTCCCCCTCACAGGAAGGAAAAACCACCTTGGGATTCAAATAAAATATAAACAACAATAACAAAATCTCTACATTGGCAAAGGAATTTTTAATGCTAAACATAAACTGTTTACCAAGTGTTTAGCTATGTCCTCCCATCCCTGATGTCAATGGATATGGTAAAGTCAACATTGAGCTAAAGGAGTAAGGGCTTCTAAAGGGAAATGAGTGAATGTAGCAAAGAGATGGTATCACACACTTGTGTAACCCAGACTGGCTTTGAACTCATGATCCTCCTGACTCTGCCTCCTTTAGCAAATCACTGGCAGGCTCCATCACAACCAGCGGTATCACACATTTGTTAGAGCACATTAGAGGGACGTGAAATATTGCATTTTATGTAATAAAAGGAAGTTTCAAAAGATAAAAAAAAAGATGCCGACACTGGATGAATCACAAGGTCTTGCAGGGCATGGTGGACCATGTTTTTAATCCCAGGACTCAGGGACAGAGGAAAGCATATCTCTGTGACTTTAAGGACAACTTGAACTACAAACTGACTTTCAGGACTGTTATTGAGAAGCCCTGTCACAATATATACATATATATAATAAAATAATAATTAAAAAACACACAATGACCACAGTCCATGAAATATCAAAGCCTGACAAAAAGTCACAGCATACAATGATCTCAAGATTTTCAAATCTGTGAACCATGGCACTTAATAACACAGGCATCACCTTTACAACAGACAGGTCATTACTACAATTCTAGGCTGGCATTATCCTTGCCAAAACAGAGTACATCCTCCTAAAAAGAGTCAACTCCATGGGATTTTCCAGAGTACTCACCCCCATATTTTTCCATGCTTTTCATAGCACTCAACATCAAATTTCCATACACCCTGGAAAAGAAAAAGCATGAAATCCATTACTGTCCTGTATGTACCAATTTTTCTGTATCCAGGGAACCAAACCCTCAATTCCCATGAAATGAGGTTTACTGTTTCTGACAGAGAAAAGTTCTTCAGTAATGTTTAGTGGCACCAGCAAGATGGCTCAGTGGGAGAAGGTGCAGTGATAGGGCAGGACACCTGACACCTTCCTGTGGAATCTGCATGCAAATTCATAGACATGTACATGGGCACATCACCAGATACAGACACTACACACACAAATAATAATTAATAATAATAATAATAATAATTAATTGTTTTAAAGAATATGCAAGCTAAGCATAGAACCTCTAGGACAAACAACTGAGCAGATGCCATGCAAGCTTTGCCACTCAAGATGTGAACTTGGGAATGCCTGTTGTAGACTGGTCATGGACCACGTGTCAAAAAACATAGACACAAATATTTGATAGCTTTAAGTTGGCAATACAGCCCCAAGGAAACACTAGACATTCTCTAGTATCATGAGAACACACAATATGAGGGCTTTAAGTCTCAGAGTTTCCTCCTAAGGAGCATTTAATAGAATTAAACCATTATTGAACTATCAGGAATCAACACTCACTTTGTAGTAATTTAGCAGAGTTCCTAAAAATGGCAGAGGTTTGGGCCCAGGAATTCCCTGTTTCTTAAAGATGTCATGTTTTTGAGTCCCCAATCTGTAAGCAAAACAGAAAGCTTTGTGACCACACGCTCAGAAGAGAGGAGATAAATATGACCAAAACCAAAACATGAAAAAAACCAACAACTGACTGCCCCTCCATTTTCCAGAGAGCTTAGGGAAAGTGTGAGGGGTCCAGTGTGCATGCCCATGGTTTGTATTTGCTTCTACTGAGTTATTGTGGATCTAGGGGTAACCTGAAAGCAAATCAGATCATACCAAGAGTAAATCTGATCAGAAAACCTCCAGACCTAAGCAAGAGGAAGTTGACAGTGTGTGAGGGTGTCTCTAGCAGATCTGTATAACATCAATATTAACTTTAAGAGTTAGTATCTCTGGGAATATAGCTCAGTAGTAGAGTGCTTGCCTAGAATATATAGGCTCTCATTTGACTCTCATTCTGACAAAAATGAAAATGCACAATGAACTCAGCTGTCACTTCATTTCTATTCTTCAAGTTGACTGCACAGTAAAGGCACTGGCTGCTAATGTTGATAATCTGAATTTTACCTGCAAGACCCACACAATAGGAGAGAACAAACTTCCCAAAGTTGTCTTCTGACTTACACACACACACACACACACACACACACACACACACACACGTCTCACGTACTGCCCCTAGCCCCAAAAATAAAAACAGATAAATTCAAAGTGTTAATTTCAGCTTCTGCTACCACTTTTTAAAATTGTATTCTAGTGCCTTTGGAGGGCATAAGATCCCTTGGAACTGTAGTTGCAGATGATTATGAGCTACATGTGGATGACAGGATTCAAACCTGGGTCCTCTAGAAGAGCAGTCAGTATTCTTTACCACTAAGCCATCTCTCCTAGCCCTGATTCCTATGTCAATTTTGACCTTCTAGTCAAAACCAGAATGCAGGTCTGAATATAACCCCAATCCCAAGGACACAGTGGGAGAGGGACTCACAGGTATAGGAGCACCAAACTGATTGCCAGGAGCACCCAGGCTTCCAGTGAGAGAATTGAAGTCAGGTCCATCGTTGCTTGTCTGTCAGCAATGTACCCCTCTATTTTCTCCCTCCATATGTGTGTTAACCTTTCCAAGGCTTCCCTTTTACCCACCAGATCTGGAGTGTGTCCAATCTGTGGTATTTATACCCTGAGAAGATGGGTGGGGCCAGAGCTCTAGCCAAAAGATAGCTCATCTTTGCATCATCTGGACTTTGGTATTCTTTTAGATTTGACAGATTCTAAAGTTCATGCACAACCTATTGTGATGTCCTATGAGTTAACATTCTGGTAAGAATTAATAAACAATTTTGTAATTTCAGGAAGACCAAAGGTTGATCCTTTTCATCAAAAATTCAAGAAAATTCATGGACATGAAAAGCCCTCTCACCAAGGCTGGCTTCATACAAAAATAAATGAAATAGAACAAACATTTTGCCATCTGTGTGCAGATCTTTACAGAATGTCTTTGACCCTCCCTGAAAAAGGACACTTAAAAGAAATCCCACACTAGCTCAGAATTGAGAATAATAGATGGTTATTTATTTAGGGGTAGACTCACAAGTCAATGTCCTCTGCTGGAATGGAAAACAGCAACTGAATCCCATGGCCAGAAAAGAAGCCGGACGCACACTTTACATCAGCATGAATAGTAAAAGAGGCCACACCCCAGTGGGCGGATAACTTAAAGGCTACTGGCTGTAGAATTTCCTACAGCACCTCCCCCTTTTGTTTAAATAAGAGAGTTCTAAACCTAATACAAAATTATATACAATAAGAACAAATATATTCAATAATTATTCTATCCTAATGAGTTTAAGTCTTATATAATAAATAATTTGGCCAAGTCATGAGAAGAAAATAACTACAACTATCTAGTTTTCAATCCCATCAAAGATCCGAGAAGGGAATTAATATTGCCTGAGTAAGTAGGAAGTGCAATCAAGCAACTTCCAAAATGTGCAACAAATGACAGAGACAACTGGCTACCTGGGCAATCACCCAAAGTCTCATTTGCAACGTTGAAGCAACCAACTTTGGCTAAGGCCTAGCGTAATTGACAGACCATTTTCAGAGGCAGGAAATTTTTCAAAACTGTCTTACCCTGTCTTGGCAAGATTTGACAGTCTTTTTATTTGTGTCCTACTTATCCATTTCCGGATACCATGTACCGTGTCAGTGGTTGAGGCATGGGCAGTTCCTTTCCCAAAGGCCAGTTTTGCCAAGAAGGAAACAAACTCTGAGTGGAGTGTCTACCATGCTCAACATTCTTTTGGGATTAAATTGGCGCTGTCAAGAGCAATTGTGTCTTACATCAACAGAACCCTAAGTTATTTAAATGCCATATTCTACAGCTCTTTGAAGTGGTTGAAGATTACCTATCTATGCAGAATACAATCTCTATGTAGCTAAAGAACCTGATTAGTCTAACTACAAGTATGACAAACATAGATGACTATTGATCTATAATTCTTAATACCTATATAATTTAAAGACTAACACTTCATATTAGACTATTATACAATAAACAACTGTGCAACAAATGAGGACAATGACCTCAAAATGTAAACAATATATAAGTATCTTGATAAGAGGTAAAAATGTACACTGCCATATGATAAATATATTCAAAAATTGTATCAATATACAAAAAATGTTTTAACCAGAGGTAGAAGCATGCATGTATACAATATGACAAAATAACTTTACCTAGATATACAAATATTGTGGACTAAAATAGGAACATATTCAATATAATTTAAGTTTGTATCAATATACAAGAATCTATACCAATGTAAATTGCCTATAAATAATAACTCACAAGTATTCACTCTATTACTTATTATTAGTGTGAGTAAACTCACACTAATCTATTATCCCATCCAATTCTCCTTTTTTTTTTCAAAGAGATCCCTGAGCCTACAAAATTTCCTCCATCAACCCACAACCCTATACCAATTATAATCAACCCCTAAATGGTGTCCCTATCCCTGAGGACAAACTTTGTTGGGAGAGGGGACATCATCTTTTAAAATTACTTCCAGCTGTCATGGGGGCATGTTCTTTCTATGGGATCCTGTGAAAGTAAAATGATGGTTAAGTTCCAAGATTACTGTCTGGTATAATTGCAAATAGTCTCTGAGTATTCGGTAGGGTTTTTCTGAGGTTCCTATTTGGAGTTCTGGCCAGAACGTTGTAGAAACGTGCACTATTGCAGCAAGCCAAGTTGGAACCATCTTGTGCAGCTGGCACCCAAAACAGGTCTTATAGTAGCGCTATCAGCATCATGCTGTCATATCAACCAGGTGGAGTTGCTGTTGTGGGGCCCCATCTTCTTCCTGGAAACTTCAAAGATTACTGCAGGAAAATTCATTTTTCATTGTGAAAAACTTAAACATTATTTATATAGACATACACAGACATATATATCCAATGAAAGTTACGATAGAGACAAAAATAGGTATGAAGAAAAGTAATTATTTTCTAAATTCTTTTTTCTTACTATTCCATATCAGATGACTCTTGACAGGAGACAGAAACTCTGAATGTTCCTTGTAACAACATGCTTGGATGTAGAGAAGGACAGAACCGTTGCCCAACTCCAAAACCAGCTCTACATAAGTATCCCTAAAAGATACTTTGTCATATTTGACAAGTCAACTCAGAAAAACAATAGCAAACTATTAAAATCTGTCCTCACCTGTGCTGTTATCAAATAAAGTCACTTCTCCTGAGGTATGACTCCCATACATGCATCTCCTTCCCTCTAGCCCACCACTGAAGGTCATCCTGTACATCCCCTTATAAGACTGTGAGAATATTCTGGGCAATAGTCACCACTATATAATAGAGTTCAGTAGAGTGGTCATTCAGACTTGTAAAATTGAGTTGGGATAGATGGCTGGGTCTAATATGTTCCACTGGACTAGTTTCTTGCACAGTTCAATGAAGTAATGTTCCACAGATGGAGAAAATGTGACTCCAGCCTACAAGTGGTCCTGAAAGCTATGGGTCACAACAAATGCCTGTATGAAGTGGGAGTGGGTAAAAATCCCGCTGACTGGACTGATCTCCAAAATATACAAAGAACTCAAGAAACTTGACATCAAAAGAACATACAGTTCAACGAAATAAGGGGTACAGACCTAAACAGAGAACTCTCAATGGACGAATCTCAAATGGCTGAATGATACTTAAGGAAATGCTCAACATGATTAGCCATCAGAGAAATGCAAATCAAAACAATCCTTAGATTCCATCTTACATCTGTCAGAATGCCCAAGGTCAAAAAGAACAATGACAGTTTATGCTGGGGAGGATGTGGAGTAAGGGGAACACTCTCCCATTGCTGGAGGGACTGCAATCTTTTACAGGCACTTTGAAAATCAGTGTGAAAATTTCTCAAAAAATTGGGAAACAATCTATCTCCAGACCCAGCAATACTTCTTTTGTATATATACCCAAAGGATGCTCAATCATACCACAAGGACATATACTCAACTGTGTTCGTAGTAGCAATATTTGTAATATTAATTTACCCAAAGTGCTAAACTTAAAATGTTTTAAATAAGTTGATGAAGAAATGGCACAGCAGTTGAGAGCAGTAACAATTCTTGCAGAGGCCCTGATGCGGCTCCCAGAACCCATAGAGTTGGCTCACAAACCTCTGGAAGTCCAGGTTCAGGAGACCCAAGCCCTATTCTGACATTGGCTAGTACTAGAAACAGACATGATGCAGATGAAATGTTCATCCATGTTTTGATTTCTTTTCTTTTGGTTTGGTTTTGAGATAGGTTTTCTCTATGTAGCCCTGGATATCCTGGAAATTGATCAGTAGATCAGGCTGACATTAAACTCAGAGAGTCACCTGAATCTGCGTTCGGTATGCTGGGATTAAAAGGGTGTGGCACGACTGTCCCTTTTTTTAAATATAAAAGAAGAATATGAGAAAGAGGAGGGGACAAGACAAATGTAGTTCCTCCATAGGCCCACGGGTGCTCAGGAAATTCCACACCTCACAGTCACTTCAGCAGTTGCTTCAGACACATCTTGGCGACCAGAGTTAAATCCTGCTTAAATTCAAAGATGCATGAAATGTTCCACAGGGACTTACAAGGTGCTGGTGGGGTGCCTCCAGCAATTCTACCGGTAGCTGCAGAACCAGGAAGGGGAAATACCTGACTCCTGGTAAGGCCAGCAGGTGTGGAGAGAGGGAAAGCTACAGTCTCAGGCAACTATCAACAATTCAGAACTGAAGACATCCTTCATTCTATATGACCACCATGGAATAAAACTGCATATCAATAACCACAGAAACTACAAGAAGATCACAAGCTCATGGAAACTAAACAGCTCATTACTGAATGGAAATTGAGTCAAAGAAGAAATCAAGAAGGAAAATTTGAAATTCCTAGCAATGAATGAAAATGTAATACAACATAACCAAATCTATGGAAAACAAAGAAGGCAGCTGAAGAGGAAGCTTTGCAGAACTAAGGGCCTACATTAATTCACTAAAGAGAGCTCATATTAATAAGTTAATGATGCACTTGAAGTCCTTCAATGTATAAGAGCAAACAGTACCCAAATACCAAGAATTGTAGACAGAAAGAAAGAATCAAAAGTAGGACAGACAAATACTGGCAGAGTCAAGGACACCCCAAAGAAGAGGGGGAGGAAGGACTGTAGGAGCCAGAATGGTCAAGAACACCACAAGGACATAGTCTAGACAGTCTATTAAGCAGGACTTACAGGGTCACAGAAAGTGAAGAGATAAACATTAACCCTGTTTGGGTCTGAGCTCCATCTTCTTCGTATATGTTATGGTTGGAAGGAGTGGAAGAGGGGGAAACTACAAGCAGGTTGTGATATATGAGAGAAGAATAGAAAGACAGGGCTGAAATGACTGAAATAGTAATACACGTGCACAAAATAGAAATTTAGAGCAGAGCATTATTTTTAACAGCGAAGCTGTCTGCAGGGTCATTGAACTAAAAAGTTTTAATAGACAGAGAAGGAAACCAAGATGAACCCACATCCAGCCTTTGTTGAGAAATGGACAAACGTACATGGGGGAAATACAAAGACAGAACTGACTCATTTGATTGTGCCTGCCAAGGACTGGAGAGATGCCTTAGAGGTTAAAGCACTGGCTGCTCTTCCTGATGATCCAGGTTCAATTCCCAACATTCACATGGCAGCTCATTCCATCACCCAACAGCACCAACCCCATCATCCTTCCCATGGCCATCCCTTCCCCAAAACTCCAGCAGACTCCCTAGGCACAAATATAGGCCACACCAGTCTGAAGATCAAAAGAGTGACTGGCCTCCAAGTTGAGGTATTACAACCTGTGCAGGGCATATCACCTGCCCTTTTGCCTCTCTTCTTAGCACAAGCAAGGCAACTGACTCCTGATCTAAATTCTGGTGGAATTCCAATGCACTGTTGTAGTCGCCACCAGCCAGCAAGCAGGTCAGTGACCTGCCTGCCAACTGGACATCATACACCTCCACCCACTGGATTCTGTTCCCCTGGGACTCACTCCACTGCCTAACACCACCCACTTCATCATTCCCCCCCCCCAGGTCAGACCTACCTCACAACTCCAGCAGACTCCATAAGCCCATGAGGCCAGTCTGGATCTAGGCACCCAAATTCCCATAATCCTCAGCTGGAACACTCTACTGAACCTGAAGGTATGCCATAGACCAGAACCCTTGGCCATGTAGGCCAGAAGACAATAAAGGAAACAGAAAATGAAGGAACTGAACACCTACTAACAAAGACAAATAGAAGACTCAACATCCAGACCTATAAACATCCCAAATCCAGATGCCTAAAGAACACATTCAATGACAAATGGGCAATATGGCACCACCAAAACCCAGTGATACTAGAGAGCAACAAATAAACATTCCATTTGAAACACAGAAAAATGATCTTGAAAATGACTTTATGATGATGTCAGAGGCCATTAAAGAGGAAATGAAAGCTTCCCTAAAAGAATTCCAGGTAGAGACAAACAAAAAAAAAAGGAAGAAATCAATAGATCCCTTAAAGAATGCCAGAAAAGCCAAGAAAAAAACTTTCAAACAGGTGAAAAAAAAACAGTTCAAGACTTGAAAACTGAAATAAAAGCAATAAAGAAAATATAAACTGAGGGAAACCTGGACATGGAAAAATCCATGTAAGTGAAAGTAACTATAGGTGCAAGCATCACCAACAGAATACAAGAAACTCAAGCTAGAATCCCAGGTGTTAAAGATATGACAGAGAAAATATCGGCCAAAAAATGTTACATCTATAAGATTCCTAATAGAAAACAACCAAGAGATCTGGTACACTATGAAAAGACCAAACCTAAGAATAATAGGAATGCAAGAAGGAGAAGAATCACAGGTACAAGGCACAGAAAATATATTCACCAAATCATATAAGCAAACTTCCCCAACCTAAATAAGAACATGCCCATAAAGGTTCAGGAAGCTTACAGAATACCAAATAGACTGAAGAAGAAAAGAAAGAAAGGAAGGAAACATCATTAAGAACTACAAAGTAAAAGAGGCCAGGAAACATATAAAGGCAGGCCTATCAGAATTAAATCTGACTTCTCAATGGAGACTCTAAAAGCCAGGAAGTCCTGACCTGGTCAGACATTTTGCAGGAACAAAGAAACCACAGATTTTAGCCCAGACTACTATACTCTGCAAAAGTTTCAATCAACATAGATGAAGAAAACAAGATATTTCATGACTAAACCAAAGTTAAACAATACCTATCCAACAATCCAGCCCTGCGGAAGGTACTAGAAGGAAAACTCCAAATCAAGGAAGTTAGCTGCACTCACAAAAACAAAAGCAGTAGCTAATCTTACGCCAACAAAACCCAAAGAAGGGAAACAAACAAAAGCACACACACATACACACACTATCAATAACAACAACAAAATAAAAGAAATTAACAATCACTTGTCATTATTATTAATGGAATAAGTTCACCAATAAAAAAGACATGGGCTACCTGAATGGATATGAAAACAGAAGCCATCTTGCTGCATATAAAAAACACACCTAAACCTCAAAAACAGACATTACCTCAGAGAAAAGCACTGGAAAAAACATTTTCCAATCAAATGGACCTAAGAAGCAAGCTGGTGTCACTAGCATAATACTGAAGAAAATAGATTGCAAACCAAAAGTAAGCAGAAGAGATAGAGAAGGATGTTTTATATTCATCAAGGAAAAATTCATCAAGAAGTCTCTTTTCTAAATACTTATGTCCCAAATACAAGTGCACCAACATTTATAAAAGAAACATTACTAAATCTTAAATCACAATCAAACCCCATACTTTACTTGTGAGATACCTCAAGATTCCACTCCACCGAAGGACAGGATTTCCAGATAGAAACTAAACAGAAAAGTAAGGGAACTAAAAGATTTTGTGACTCAAATGGACCTAACAGGCATCTACAGAATATTACACCCAAACATAAAAGATTATACCTTCTTCTCAGCACCTTATGGAACCTTCAACAAAACTGACTTCATACTTGGTCACAAAACAAATCTTAACAAACACACACACACACACACACACACACACACACACACACACACACACACAATGGAATGGTTCCTGTATCATATCCAATCAGCATAGGATAAAGTTGCCTCATCTACCCTTGATATGAGGGTTTGTGCCTAGTCTTATTGTAACTTGTTATACCATGTTTTGTGGTATTCCTGGGGGTCCTGCTCTTTTTTAAGGGAAACAGGGGAAGAATGGATCTAGGGTAGAAGGGAAGTGGGAAGGGACTGTGAAGAGTGGAAGGAGCAGATATTGTGGGTTGGATGTAATGTGTGAGAGAAGAAAAAATGTTGGGGCTGAATTGCTGAAAGAAGAATAGATATACACAAACTAGAAGTTTCGAGCAGAACAAGACAGCCAAGCTTGTCTGCAGGGTCACTCACCTGAAAATCTTTAATAAATAGAGAGTGAAACATAGAGATTGTTGAGAAATGGACAAATGTAGACAGAGGGAAATTCTAAGACTGAACTTACTCATATAATTGTACCCACCTAGGACTTGAGAGATGACTCAGTGGTTAAGAGTATTGGCTGTTCTTCCAGAGGATTGAGGCTCAGTTCCCAGGACCCACATGGCATCATCACACCTGTCTATAACTCCAGTTCCTGGTAATCTGACTCCCTCACACCAGGGCATATAAACTAAAATAAATAAAAAGAACTTCACATAAATAAATAGAGATATATGTATAGATTTTACCCTGCTGATCACTAGAGAGAAAGCCTACAAATGTGAAGCATCCAGTAAATCCTGTGATGCCCCGAGAAGCCATGTGGCCAGAGCTCAGATGTGCTTCAGCATAAGAAGGTTCAGACCAAAGCCAAGTCTTACAAGTGTGGCAGCTGTGAGAGAGTCTTCAGCAGAAGTGTGCATCTCACTCAGCATCAGAGAACTCACAAGGACATGGCCTGTAAATGTACCGTGTGTGGCAGTGACTTCTGCCACACCTCATATCTCATTGAATATCAGAGAGTACATCATCAAGAGAAGTCCTACGAGTATGATGAATGTGGGCTGGCCCATGTGAAACAGCAAGGAGTCCATTTCCTAGAAAAGCCCTAAATGCATACTGAATGTGGGAATGACTTCAGATTGAACTCCCATCTTATTCAGCATCAAAGAATTCACATGTGAGAGAAACTGTATAAATGTAATGAGGGTGGAAAAGCTCCCAGCCAAACCTCATGCGTTATTTGGCATCACAAAATGCACAGAAAAGAGAAATCATATAAATACAATGATTATGAGGAAGTTTCAGTCACAACTCCGATCTTACTCTGCAACAAGAAGTTTCTGTTAGAGAGAGAGTATTTGATTGTGATGCATGGGAAGAGGCCTTCAGTCAGAGAGCACACCTCGTCCAAAGGGGTTCACACCAAAGAGAAACTTTATGAATGCTGTATGAACTTAGGGAGACATTTAGTCAAGTTCAGATCTCTTTTGCTCATGTTACAAATATCCAGTCTTCCATGATGTCTCCATCATGTTACTTGACCTTACCATGTCACCATGGAATCCTAACCCAGAAGAAGTAGAAGAAATCGACTTTAAATGTAACCTCATGAAAATGATAGAGACCCTTAAACAGGAAGTGAAAAACTCCCCTAAAGAACTGGAAGAGAAGACAAACAAAAGGTTAGAAGAAATTAATAAATCCCTCAAAGATACCCAAGAAAACCAACAAAACGCAATCAAACAGGTAAAGGAAACAGTTCAAGACTTGAAGATCGAAATGGAGGTAATAAAGAAAACACAAACTGAGGGATGGCTATATATGGAAAATCTGGGTAAATGAACTGGAACTACAGAGACAAGTATAAGCAACAGAATACAAGAGATAGAAGAATCTCAGGTGCTGAAGATACTATACAGGAAACAGACTCATTGATCAAAGAAAACAGCAAATCCAACAAATTCTTAACACAAAACATCCAGGAAATCTGGGACACCATGAAAAGACCAAACCTAAGAATAATAGGGGTAGAAGAAGAATTCCTGCTCAAAGGCCCAGAAAATATATTCAACAAAATTATAGAAGAAAACTTTCCCAACCTAAAGAAGGATATTTCTATGAAAGTACAAGAAGCATACAGAACTCCGAATAGACTGGATCAAAAAAAAATTCCCTCTCCATATAATAATCAAAACAATAAACATACAGAATAAAGAAAGAATATTAAGATCTGCAAAGGAAAAAGGTCAAGTAACATATAAAGGTAAACCTATCAGAATTACACCTAACTTCTCATTGGAAACCATGAAAGCAAGAAGGTCTCAGATAGATGTGCTGCAGACACTAAGAGACCATGGATGCAAGTCCAGACTACTATACCCAGCAAAGCTTTCTTTCACCATCAATGAAGAAAACAAGATATTCCATGACAAAAACAGATTTAAACAATACATATCCACACACCCAGCTTTACAGAAAGTACTAGAAGGAAAACCTGAACCCAAGGAAGCCAACAATACCCAAAATAACACAGACATCTGACAACCTTCCACCAGCACAACTCAAAGAAGGGAAACACTCAAACTCTACCCCCCAAAAAAATAACCAGAGTTAACAACAACTGGTCATTAATATCACTTGATAACAATGGACTCAATTCACCTATAAAAAGGCACAGGTTAAGAGAATGGATACAAAAACAGGATCCAATATTCTGCTGTTTAAAAGAAACACACCACAACCACAAAGACAGACATTATCTCAGAGTAAAGGGTTGGGAAAAGGTTTTTCAATCAAATGGACCTAAGAAACAAGTGAGTGTGGCTATGTTAATAGTTAACAAAATTGATTTCAAACTAAAATCAATCAGAAGAGATGGAGAAGGACACTTTATACTCATAACAGGTACAATTCATCAAGATGAAGTCTTAATCCTGAATATCTATGCTCCTAATATAAAAGCAACCACATATGTAAAAGAAACATTACTAGAACTCAAAGCACACATCAAACCCCACACATTAATAGTAGAAGATTTCAACACTCCTCTCTCACCAATGGACAGGTCAACCGGACAGAAACTTAACAGAGAAATATGAGAACTAGCAGATGTAATGAATCAAATGAACTTAACAGACATCTACAGAACATTCCACCCTAACAGGAAAGAATATACCTTCTTTTCAGCATCTCATGGAACCTTCTCGAAAATTGATCATATACTCGGTAACAAAGCAAACATCCACAGATACCCTTTGTGAGTCTAGTTAGATGCCTCGGCTCTGATTTGATGTGCAAGGTTCAACCCCTATGTTTGTGTGCTTCTTTGTGGCTGGCACATAGAATAGGAAAAGAGGTGCATGAGGATTAATGATAGGTCAACTTAAGGCCCAACAACTGGCAGCCACTGTTTCTGCATAATAAATATAAACAATTCACCTTTTCCTCTCCCTTTTCTCCTACTTCATCACTAACAAGTAGGATTTATGGCTTACGCTAAGGCTTTCCCCCTCTATTGTATTCACTGGAACTCCTTCTAAAGGTCTGGGAGGAGCTGGGTGAAGAAAAACTGGGAGTTCAGCCCACGGGATCCAGTTTGGCCTTGTGATCATCTAGGTAGGTGGCTATTTTCCTGGTTTGAGGGGAGGACTGACGGGCACACTTGAGGCCATGACAAAGAGGAAGTGGACTGAAAACCAAATTCCATGTTCAGAGAAGCAAAGGTGGGCAGGTATAGAGTCCATAGATGATGACCACAAACGCCCAAAACATTCCATTTTGGGTCTGGTACCTTGGCAATCCACCATCGAGTTAGATCTCTGAGCCTCCTAGCCAGGACCCAGAGGTGCACAGAAATTTTGCTCCATGCTCAATGGTCCAGGTCCTGACAGTGATAGAGGCTGATCGTGGTCTTCCAGGAGCTGGGTAAGGCGAGACAATGGGTGCTGGGCCCTGCTGAAGGACCCCTGGTGGCAGGATCTCAGCCATCTGGGTACAACTTCAAAGCTTCCCTGCTCCTGTCCTTTTGCTCCTCCTGGCTCCAGCCTTGGGTTTATGCTCCCTGCCCCTCCCCCATACAATTCATCTCATCCCATGAACCTGCCTTTCCTTTCATAAAATTATCTAAGCATCCACCCTGCCTGTTGCTGGGCCAAGTGCCTCCCTGCACACATGGAACACCTTGCTTATCTCTCTATGTTAGGTATTTTTTTCTTAGACGAGCCTCTTCGCTGACTCAAATAATTCCAGTCAGACTGCTTAAGCACAAATGGGTCCCTGAACCCTAGAGGCATATGTACTGAAAAGAGGTACTCACTGAGATGAAGCCAATCTTAGCCTGGTGGACAGCACACGCAAGAAGGTTGTTTTCTAACACATGGCCCTGGGCCTGTAGGAAAAACAGCCCTCCATGGAACCTCTAAATGTTATGTATTTTGTCTTAGACGAGCCTCTCTGCCAACACAAATAATACCAATCAGACCAAATCAGACTGAATTAAAGATGCCCATGTTTAATAAAATGCCCTTACTCCCAGGTGGCCCTGGGAAAACATGGTGAGGGGAAGAGAGAGAAGAGGAGACCATGCAAAACCCAGAGACCATGTGTTCATTCTCTGGGGGGCACTTTAAATAGCCTGTGGGGCTGGTCTTGATCTCCCCTGGGGAGGGGTCACCATTTGGCAGGCTTTCTTAGAGGTGGGGTTTGGACTGAGGGAACTCCCAGGGAAGGGGGCTTATGCCAGGAGCTGGAGTGAAGCTTCCAGGCAGACAATCCAGACTTTTTGTATAAAGGGGTGTTAGGGAGCTGGGGTGATGCTTCCAACCAAATACCTAGTACTCCAATCTCTATGCCTGGGTTCCTTACCAAGGAAAGCAAGGGAGAAAGCAGGAGACTAAAAAAATAAAATAAAGAAAAGAAAAATGGATTAAAGTTATATAAAAAGTTATAGAAGGTCAGAAAAGGTTGTAAACTATGTTTGCTGTGGTTTCTCATACATGCAAATACTGAATATGCTTGTTTTGTTGAAAAGTTTGTCTATATAAGTTTTCTTGCAAGCATGGAGCTGAGACAGAAACGGTCTGGCTATTTCTGCTGTCTCTGCCACCCATCACTGCTGTGGCCACATTTGTGGGCCTGACTTCAGAAATTTTTCACTGAGCTCTGATTACTAAATTTGGGTTAGCAGAAATTCAGATGACTTTTTGGTATAGATAATGGTAAAACTGCTATATGCTTTTTCATTGAAAAGCTGGCTCTAGAATTGGATTATGGCTCTTCCTTTGTTAGACCCATGTTTTATTTACTTAAAATCTATGCATGGGTAATTTTAAAGAAATCATAAGGCATAATTCCAATTTAAATTTTGGATTGCCATTTTGCTAGAGTTAATATCGTTACTATTTAAACTTAAAATAAAAGGCTAAAAATTAGGGTCAGAGCCATAAACACCAAAAGCTAACCAAAATGTAAATGTTCATTTCTTATGATGCAGAAGACAATGACTTAAGCAGTTTGATAGGGGGCTTGGAACAGCATCCGAGCCTATAAATCTCAATCTTTTGGAGGGTGTACAGGGGTAGTCTGGGACTACCTGCATATCAGATGTTTGAATTGAGATTCACAGCATAGGCAAAACCGCAGTTGTAAAATAACAATGGAAAAAGTTTTGTAATGGGAGGATCACTATAACATAAAAAACTATATCAAAAGGTAAAAGCATTAAAAATATTTACTAATGGTTTTAAAATATATTTCCTTGTCCAAGGTCTATTCAGGCTTAAAAATGTATGTTTAGTCTCCTTATCTTTGCTAACTTTGTTAGATTTAAACTATTTGGATAAACTGAGTCATAAATTTTTGTATTGATACTAAAAGGTTTGGACCTCCTCTTCTGGGAAAAGAATGTTGTTTCTATGTCAATCACTCTGGGGTAATTAGAGATTCAATGGTAGTGTTAATGATAAAAAACAAAATGCCCATGCAAAAGGTGGATGGTATAAAAACTTGCTCAGCTGGTCTCCTTGGTTAACAACCCTACTTTCAGCTCTAACAGGTCCCTAATGATCTTGCTTCTTCTTATCAACAGACTTGATAGCTTTTGTTGGAGAACTGGTCAATACTGTTTGACTGATGGTATTGAGGTTCCAGTATCATCCCCTTGAGCCCCTGGACAGATAGGACCCATGACTGAGTCCTGTCATTGGGATTTGTGAAGGGGGAAAAATGTAGGGCCCAGGGCAGCTTTCCAAGGGCAACTTGGTACATACCTGCCAAGATGGGTTCTATAGATCAGCAGGAAGGTAGGCCTGAGTGTCATTTTGCCCTAGGGCAATGCTAGCTCTTAGACTCCCTCCTGTTCCCATTTCACCTTGGGACCCCTTCCTTGCCTTTGCAGGAGACAGCATTAACAGCTAGATATAATCTTGTTCTCTGTTTACCCTCAGAATGATTAATTCAGTTTCTTTATTAGCTTTCATTCAAAATGATTACAGAGTATGGAGTTCCAGTCTTGTAAAAGCTTCTAAATTATTATAGGCTGTTAGGAAATGCAAGTTAGTCAATAACCTTTAAAGTATTGATATAATTAGCTACAGGAATAAGCCTTATTTAGTTTTCTGTATAGGTTTTCAAAGTCAAACTTAAAAATAGTAATGAGAATCAAAGTTTGACTACCTAGGCAGCCCTCATACTTCAGAGATCTACAGAATATGGCATTTAAAATAATGATTAAAAAGCTTATTATATTAGACAGAGACTCCGAGATCCTGGCAGTAACCCCAAGGTCTCCAAAGAAGATTATGAGACACCATAATGTCTCCACCTGGATTACGATGACGCTGACCACTGGGTGAGATGGCCCAGTGAAACATCTGCTGCCAGGACCTGGTCCAAACTGTGGACAAACAGCAGGACCTTGGAGAATTTATTGCACCACTCTTACCTAGACAAAATACGGTCAGTCTTTTCCATGTCCCTCTTCCACAGAAAAAGAAAAATTCCCGTATGGGTCTGGCTTAGACAGTAAGACTTGTTCTGGATATTTCTGCCTCCAATGCTATAGAGACCTCAGTATGACTAACTGTATGTGAACTCTGGTTCCTGTCATTTTTAATAGATTTGAAAACTATTTGGTCTGTAATCAGATATACTTTATTTGTCCTTCTGAGATCTCTGATAGTATTAATGGCTAGGGCAGTTATAATGTCAGTTACAGCAAAAGGTATCCAGATTCTTCCACAAAGGTATAGCCAACTTGTTAGCTCATCCCAAAGCTTCCATACATGGTTCTCCGGACAGCAGAAAAATATATATGCTTCTAACCAAAATCTTTAGGTTTTTCTAGGACTCAAAAGTATGAGTCTATTCCTTCTGTTTACAGATACCTGCTCTTTTTCTAAATTTTAATTTCTGTTCCTAGTTTAAACTTATCTCA
This sequence comes from Ondatra zibethicus, assembly GCA_004026605.1. Classification (NCBI taxonomy): domain Eukaryota; kingdom Metazoa; phylum Chordata; class Mammalia; order Rodentia; family Cricetidae; genus Ondatra; species Ondatra zibethicus. The sequence goes on along the minus strand of PVIU01021151.1, from coordinate 3,821 downwards.
TTAGGCTTCCTCTTGGCTGGCAGACCGAGTTTGCAAACTTGCATAAAATAGAGGCTCTTTGCTTTTACCTATGGGATTCAGTCTCCTGGTTGGTTTTTCGGGGGACTTTACAAATTTAGGCATAATAGTGAGGTCTAGAGTTAGACTTCTCAGGTTCTGGACCAGCCCACTCTATTCTTCTGGAGTAGGGGAAACTAAGGCTCTGAGGTTGACATTAGTGAGGGCTAGAGAGGAGATGGAAGAGGAAAGTGGGGGAGGCAGAGAGGGCTCAGATGAGAAACAGAAAGTACATTAGAACATCTCAAGGTCTGAGGAAAGTGCTTGTCCATCCATGCACGGTGATTAGCATATCTGGATGTGGGTGCAGAAGGGACACATCCCAGGACCTCCATCTTCAGGTCTACGGAGGTCAAAGATATCCCTTGCTCCTGGCTGTAGGGAGGGTTTGCATTAACGTGGTAGATGGGCCTCTGTGTCTGGCACTGAAAGTAGCTGTTTGCAAGGACCTGAGGAGATAAAATAGGAGCACTCTGTTTCTCATGGCCTCATCATCCACACTTCTCACATGTTGTTTAAAAACTACAGTGTTGGCAAAGAGAGCCCTACATCAACAGGACTCTTCAGGCCCCCCTTTGAGTCTTTTGGGGGATACCACTCATCTGCCTCATTATTTTCATCTTTCACCTAATTATCTCCCTTTGTATATTGCCAGATGGCCCGGCTTGCCACAGTGCCCCCTGGAGGCCCTGCAACCAGGCCAGACTTGGAATGCTGGGCTTCCAGCAGCCTGCCTGTCTTATCCTGTCAGCCCTTCACCATCATAGGAGAGCCCCTCCCTGGGCTCCATGCAGAGTTAAAAAAGATTAGTTAAAGAAATGTGCCTGAAAAGGTGAAGAGGGTGAATAGCTGCCTGCATGTTGCCCCTCCCACTCCCTGCAGTTGAAAATAGAACCCCCCCCCATACCACCACCATCCCAGCACCCTCAAGTTTCTGTAAAAGGCTCCTCCTAGACAGATGGGTCAGGCCAACCTGACCTCCAGCTTCCTCTGGCCAAAGGGCAGATCCCTGGCTTAGGGCCCCTGAGACCTCAGTGTCACTGTCTTCATGTTGCAACCAAAAGGCAAACAGTTGACACAGCAGAGGGAGGTGGAAATGTCCTGCTGGCAACAGAGCTGAAGGTTTGCAGAGGCAGTGCACAGGAGGCTATGGGCAGGGCCTAGGCCAGCCTCCTCAGTCTTGCTAGATGAGGAAATTTGTCCTTAGAGATAGATGCCTAACACCACCTAGTGAGTTATCAGTAGATGACATTTCATGCAGGTTTTAGGTCAGTCACAGAGGCCTGTAAACCATAAAGTTGACTGACAGCTGCACTTGTGTGGTACATACAGACACCCCCTTTGCTCTGGGGATGGCTTGCCCTGCCATCCCTTTTCCCTTGCACAGGTGGTGCTGACTCTAGACTCACCTGAGCCATCACCCTGACTTTGGCCTACCTGTACAGACTGCTTGGTTTCCATTCTTCCCTACTGGGTGAGGCTCGTGAACCAGAGGATCCAGGAAGTGTTTCTTCAGCAGCCTGTTTGAGAACTGCTTCTATATCCCATGTTGGAAGTCTTGATACTTATCTAGCAAGGAGCAACCAGGGAGGGGAGAAATGGGAGACAGAACCAGTGTACAGACTAGGGGACAGGGGACAAGGCAAAGCAGGTTGGGGGCAGAGGATAAAACTCAACAAGACCATAATGACATTTTCTGTAAAAGTTGTAATTGCACTTATTTACTTGTATGTCTGTGTGAACACACAGTCACACCATTGCATGCACGTGAAAGTCAGAAGACAAGCTTTCCAGAATTGGTTTTCTCTGTCCATCATATGGGCTAAGCCCCAGGATCGAACTCAGGTGGTTAGGGTTGGTGACAAGTGCTGTTATCTGCAGAATCATCTTGCCAGCCCCTTAAGAGCGTTTTCTCCACTCTCTTGAGATTACAGGAAAACAGGAAGCCAAGAGGAGGCTAATCATATCAGGCGTGTTGGTGGGATGGGAACAATCATAGGGACAAATTTTCCTTCTGCATCAGTAGTGCAGACTAAAAGGTTTCTGCTCTGTGAGGCTGGAGCGCCCAGCACCCAGATGTCACCCACAGTACCCACATGCACAGACACAGCCCAGCCAAGAAGAGATCCCCAACTAGAGAACAGGATGTGGGTAGACTTTGGCCCTAACCAGCTGTGGGTGGTCCTCTGCAGATAATGTGCTCAGGCGTGGGCACACTTAAGAGGTAACACAAATATATTGAACTTGGAAGACAGTGAAGGAAGTTGAATCCCTTTATTTCATTGTGTTAGTTCATTTTGGTTTTAGTTTATGTAGCCCAGGATACCTATAAACTTGCTGTAGATCCAAGAGTGAATTTCTTACCTGTCTGCTTCCTTCCTCTGAGTGCTGGGATCACAGTTGTAGGGTGCACCACCATGCTTGCTTTTTTTTCTTCCTTATTTCTTTTAGGGAGGCCCTCACTATGTAAACCATGCTGGCCTCAAACTCACAGAGATCCACTGGCCTCTGCCTCTCAAGTGCATGAGCCACCACAGCAAGCAGGGATGGACAATCTTTGATGTGGCAGGGAGCTCTCTTGTTTCTTGAAGTATCAGTAATATCATCCCTGTCTTCTTTCTACCCACTAGTTGCTATAGCATCAGGGTCAGGTGTCCTCTTGGTTGTTAGCAGTTACCTGTTAACAAGCTACCTACAGGTGCTGAAGAATGCTTAAGATGCCCTGGTTGAGGAACACTGATTTTACCCAAATGGAGATTTGGAGACGTCTAGGTCTTCTGTGATACCTTTTTGTTTCTTTGTGTTTTTTGTTTTTAAGATATGGTTTTTCTGTGTCGCCTCAACTGACCTGGAACTCGCTCTGTAAACCAGGCTGGCCTCAAACTTGGAGCTATGCTTGCCTCTGCCTCTTAATTGCTGGGACCAAAGGTGTGTGCCACCACCTCCCAGCACCTAACTTTCTAATGATTTATTTTTGTTTTATGTTCATTGGTGTTTTGTCTGTATGTGTCTGTTTGAAAATGTTGGATACCCTCAAACTGGAATTACAGACAGCTGTGAACTGCCATTGGGTGCTGGGAATTGAACCTGGGCCCTTCAGAAGAGTAGCCAGTGCTCTTAACTATAAGCCCAGACTAATTATTAAAATAGTTATCACATAGCCCAGACTGGCTTCAAACCTACTATGTAACTGAGGACGACCTTGAATTTATCATCTTCCTGCCTCTACCTCTTGAGTGCTGGAATTAAAAGTGTTTTCCACCATGTCCACTTTATTTGGTGCTGGGTATGGAACCCAAGCCCTGAGTGCACACCAGGCAAGCACTCTACCAACCGAGCTACACTCCCAGCCTCAGACTCATTTTTTTAAAGATTTTTTTTTACTTTTGATTAATATTTTAAATTTTTTTACTTTTATTTTTAATTATATTGTATATGTGCCCAGCTATGTGTGGGTTTATGCATATGAGTACAGTGCCTGAGGAGACCAGAAAGGGCGATGGGTTCCCTCTGCTGCTAAAATTACAGGGGATTGTGAGCCACCATGTTGGTGTTGAGAATTAAACCTAAGTCCTGTGCAAAAGCAGCCAGGCTCCTAACTGCTGAGCTGTCTCTCCAGCCCTCTAAGACTAATTTTTATTATGGTCTGAATATGTGAAGAAGCAACTAAAATCTCCTTGTTCCCAGATTTAGCTCTGCAATCCCCCCCCACCCCAAATCTCTCCCATTTCTTTTTCCTCCTCCTCCTCCTCCTCCTCCTCCTC
>PVIU01021150.1:0-32234 GCA_004026605.1 Ondatra zibethicus | reverse complement strand
ATCTTTTGGCCATTCGAATTTCTTCTGTTGAGAATTCTCGGTTCAGATCCTTACCCCATTTTTTAATTGGGTAATTTAGAATTTTAATGTCTAGTTTCTTCAGTTCTTTGTATATTTTGGAGATCAGACCTTTGTCCGATGTGGGGTTAGTGAAGATCTTCTCCCATTCAGTAGGATGCCTTTTTGTCTTAATGACAGTTGGACACTGATCTTTAATACACAGAAATGGTATCTGAAGATCAAAACTGTCATTCCAAGATGCACTGTAAAAGTGAAGTTTCCTTGATAAAAGTCAGCTGAAATTAATCTCACAAAACGATTGTGTTAATTAATATTTGTTTTTAGTACATGCTAAGCAATGGCAGATATTCAAATGGCATTTACGAGGCTCGTCTGCTAGTTACTTAATGAAGACATGCCACCTTTACATAGTTGTTTAATGCTTCATTGATGCTTCTCACCAGTAATCTCTTTTATGCTCACTCTAGTCTCCTGAGATATAAGCAGTTTGTCATATTGTCCACCTGAATGACGACAGAGTGGAAGCCCAATGGGTTTTCCTGTATCATCCAAGGTTGTACAGTGCCTGAAAGAAAATGTCCTTACCATTTGATGTGTGATAGCCCTAGATCTACTTTACGTATATGATTTCTTATGAGCTAAAATACAGTTTTTCAAAAGAAAAAATATGTAATATACATGTGTTTGTGTTAGATAAAATTCACAAAATAATTAATACTTTCCTCTTTTAGCTTAAACTGTGAGATACTTAAAGGCATTTTTGGGTTTTGAGTAAAGCAATTTCTCTTTATTTAGAACAGAATTATCAAGGAATTCTATGATATGCTTAAAAATTAAAATAATTCTTAGTAGTGTCTAAGTAATTTTAGATGTATTTATTATGTTATTTTAGATGTATGAGTGTCTTGTTTGCATGTATGTATGTGCATCACATGCATTCCTATAACCCATGGAGGTCAAGAGGCCTGGGAATGGGATTACAGTTAGTTGTGAGCTGCCATTGGGGTGCTAAGCATCAAAACTGACTCCTCTGCCAGAGCAACAATTGCTCTTAAACACTGAACTCTCCAGCCCCAATGCTTTAAATTTCTCAACCTTGCTGCCTTGATGACATTCCATGATGATCCTTCCTTCCTAGGATTCATGGCACCTGCAAGCTTCCCTCACACTACATAGAAATGGCTTATGCTTCAATTATACCAAGGTATTGATGATGATGCACCATTGCATCTGAGCTTAGTCACAGGAAATGGTGTTGACTGTTCTTTGTTCTCACATCATTTACTTTGCAAATAAGCAGTTACCAGAACACTCAGATGTCACTGTGAGAGATTTCCTGCATCGAGGAACTTAAGCCTTCTAGTTCTGGCAAAATATAAACTAATTTAAAGACAAGTGTGAGGCCTCATGAAAAAGGATCTACTTGCTTAGATTATGATTACATGTAATTTTAGCTCTGAAGTATATCTTGCCGCCCTACTAGTGACTTTAAATCTGAATCATCCATCTAACTAACCTGCATCTATATGTCAGATGCACAGAAACAATGAGATATAAGTGTTTTAGCAATTTTATGCTTTTTGTTTCTGATCAGTATTTTATATAGCAATATATAATTCAGATGATTTTAATATTTCTCAGAACACCCACATTTCACTAGGTAGATACTAAAACAGTTATATTTGAAAATAGCAGGATGTTTGGAAAAGAGGCCATTAACTACAACTATATGTAGCTGAGCTCTGAAGTTCTGAGAGAGCCATGGAAGAGCTTGCATCGAAGATTATGGCCTAGTGATGTAAAAGAAGGCAAGCAGAATTACAAGCCCAGGCAACAGAATATGTGCAGGCAAAAAATGAAGAATTATGTTGCTTATAGGGAATTTGAAAATAAAAATGATTGTAACAGCAAAGATGGTACCACTGCTGTGAAGAAGAGAATGGTATGTAAGGGCCTCCATTTTTTTGGTTAAAGATTGAATTAGAAAGATCTGAGGTGTTAGTAATGTTTCTAAGAAAGAGAATAAATAGTATTTTGGAGGAGCCACTTAAAATAAAATTAAGAATGCACTAGATGTTTGTTGTTTAGGGACAAATAATGATTTTACAATTGGGTATACATTGTATTTATTGCTGCAACAAACACACTAATTTTAACATCATTTTTGTGGTTCTATAGAATATACATTATTTTGTGCAGTATCAAGGGGTCAAAAACAATAGTGACATTGTTTAATGGCTGAATGCAAGGGTGCTCATAAGGTCAACTTATTACTTTTGGCTGGATTCTTATCAGAAAATTCCAGTAAATAATGGGGAGATCCATTCCCATTATCAATAAAGTAGATCTCTCCTCAGGACTCTGAAACATTTTTAATAGGCTTTTTTATAGGGAAAGTGATCAAAGAGAATAGGACTGAGTTTCCATGTGGCGGGAATCTCCAAAAATGAACTTAGAGGCTTCTGAGCAAACATGGTACCATTATTATAAAAATTCATACAACTAAGCATATAAAAATGTGTAGGTTTTAGTATATATGGTTGTATTCAAATCACATGCACAAACACATATACTTATACACACATGTATATATACGTACACAACTATATATTCGGAGAAACATATATACATATTTACATACATATAGATATTCACACATGTATACACATAAAAACAAACACATTGTTTTATTTTCATTTTCATTACTGTAATAAAACATTCCATCAAAACTACTTAGGGAAATAAGAGTTTATTTAGGTTTACAGTTCCAAGTGGCAGTCCATTATTGTGGGAAAATCATGACAAAAAGAATTTGAACAGCTTATCACATCACATTATGGTCAAGAACAAGGAAAGTGAACACATGTGTGTTTACCTATACTCAGTCCCTTCTCGATATTTATCCTTGATCCCTGACAAGGCATAGTGATGCCCAGAGTGGGCTGGGTCTATGCATACCAATTGACATCAGTCATCAAGATAATTCACACCGGCTATCCTGATCTAAACAATTACTCTTTGAAGATCTCTTCCCAGACAGCTCAAGATTGTGACAAGCTAAGGATTAAAAGTAGTCATCAAGAAAGTGTAGACTGAGTCGTCACCCAGCCGTGGAGGAAGCAAGATGTGACTGCCTCACCGAAAAAGATAAGTGTACATCCCGTCTGTCCACAAAGAGACTTCTCTTTGCAACAGAGAACATTATAGAAACTAAGACACAGAAAACGCAATTGTGTTGATGTCCCTACACAGATGTGAATCCTGGAGACTGGGCTGTGCAAGCAAGCAGATAAATCCAGCTGCTTAAAGAGCTCACATTAGTTACTCCAACACACCATCTCATTAGAATTCTGAAAGGAATTCTAATACTTTTGATAATCAGATTGGTTTTCTCTAAAACCTTCAAGTTTCAGGAACATTCTGATCTTACAGCCAAGGAAATATTCAAGGCAGAGAACATTTCAAGACAGTTTTCTCTTGTTTCTGTTGTGTGGTTATTAGAGATCAGTCACTGGTATGCACATCTACAAATACATCTTGATCTTGAGAAAGATCAAGCAGGGCAAAAGGAAATACAAATGTACAGTTTAAGGGGACAAAGAGCATGAGAAATATAATGCTGGAGCCTTGCTTGGTGCTGAAAGAGGTAAAGAGGAATGAAGTAAAGGGAGGGGTTCCCTCAGGACAAGATCCCAGCCAGCCAATCCTGCAATTTGTGAGAAGAAAAGGCCTTAAGGAATGACTTGTCCCTAAGGAGCAACAACAAATCAAAACTTTTCCAAAACAATTCAAGGAGGGTCCAGGTTCCAGGTTTCATTCTAAGCAGGCAGAAGAACTTGGTAACTTTGGTCATGTGATTCTGGTGTTATAGTCATAAAGAAAACATGACTAAAGATGTTGTGGAATCATCCTCCGTGCTTAGGGTAAGCTGCTGAGGACAGGCATATGTCAGAGGTGTCCCTGCATGGAGGCCTAGAGAGGCCATTACGTCAAGCTGTGGAGGTGAAGCCTGGATTTCATTGGTGGCCCGAAGATGTTGGAGATGCCAGAGCCATGGATCCCTGCCAAGGAAAGCTGCTAACAGGGAGTGGAAACAGCCCAAGAGAAGGAAGTGTGCTGCAGTCAACAAAGCTGAGAGGACTGGGAGAGAAGAGCCCTTTGATATCAGACATGGAGATGCAGAGTTTGGAGTTTGCTCTCCTGGGTTTTAGTCTTGCTTTGGTCCAGCATTTCTTCACAACGCCCTCTTTTCTTCCTTTAGGAATGGAAATGTGTTTACTGTGACAGTGTATGTTGAAACAGGCAATTTGAGGTTTACTTTTATATTAGGTTACTGTTAAGAGATTGACTTGAGTCTCAGAAGAGATTTTGGACTTTGAAATAGTGTTGAGACTGTGAAAGACTACAGGGACTTTTGAAGTTTGATGAAGTGAATTCTGCTTTATGATATCGTTGCAAGCCTACGCAGGGCTGTGGTGGTCAGAATGAACCCCCATAGGCTCATATATTTGAGTGCTTGGTCTCCAGTTGGTAGAACTTTTGGAAGGGATTAGGAGGTGGGGCCTTTCGGAGGAGGTATGTCACTGGAGGTGGCTTGGAGGTTTCAAAAGCCCACAGAACATGGACAAGCCTCTCTCTGTGGGTAGGAGAGGAAGAGAAAATGGAGTGTGCAGATGGAATTGGAAACAGACACGAAAGGCTGAGAAGGATGGATCCCATGTGAAGGCTGGAGGACAGGGAGAGAATGTTTGGTCAGCTCTTCCTCCCGCCCCTCCTCCACACTCAGGAGCCCTTTGTGACAGGATAGGAGCTCTGTGATGCAGACCTGGGCCCAGTTACCAAGTCCCAGAGAGAACTCTCAGAGTTCAGTTGCCTGAGAACAACAGTGCGATTCAGATGGAGAATTTTCTCTCTCTTCTGGAAAGTGTTAATCCTTTATGGCTGACCTCCAGCTCTACCACTTGGGCAATGGACATGATTTTTGCCTAGGATTCTTGGAAGACGCCAGTCACCACACACGACGGGCACTTTTCTACCCATCTCATCCTCTGGATCCTGTGGCTTGTCTTCCACCCATGCCAGGTCCCGTCATGGAAACTCCTCAGTTTGACTGGTAAATACTGGCGACCTCAGAGAGCACACCTCTGCCAGGTTTGTCTTCTCCCATGCCAACCACCCCAGGCCTTAACCTCTCAAGAAGGCCTACCTCCACCACATGGCCTGGTTCTGGACAGGCGTCACATGTAGGCAGGTAGAGAGGCTGGGGAGTCCTCTTTCAGCAACCCTGATATCCAGGAGATGCTGGAAGTTCATATTAGCAAAAGAGTCAAACTAAAAGTTTGGAAGGGGAAAGGAAAAGAAAAATCTGACCTTTCCTTGGGCTGTATGGGCAGTATGCTACACTCCTGGAGCAGCAAGCTGGCCACCATCACTTCACGCCCCTTCTGGAACAAAGAGGGCAAATCAGAGCAGTTTTCAGGTCACCAGAAGGTCATAGGCAATGATTTAAAGGAGAAATGTAACCAGCTTTATTGGGGTCTCCCCTTTCTCTGCAGTGAGACCCTTGTGGCTACTATCAGCATGGCAGAGTCCCCACTAGATCCCCCCTCCATCTTATTCGATGGACTCAACTTACAGCCCATTACAAATTACGAGTAATGTACCTCCACAGCTCTGTTCTCCAATGCCCTTGCTTTATCACTTGGTCAAATCCCAACCTTTGACTCCAAAGTTTTCCTGGTCCTGATCGCCACTAGAGACTAGATTCCAAGCCCAAGCCCATGACCCATCCTCTCTCTCTCAAAACGACAATGTGATTCAGCTCCAATTGGGGATAATAGGGCTTCTTCCCTACCCCTTCAAGAACCCAACTTATTACCCCACCTACTGTTCAACACCCAGAGCGCCACCTTTAGAAGAAACACCAAGAAAGTAAGAGCAATTTACCAGTCATGGTTAAAAAATCCCAGGAAGCATTTAATCAACACACTTCCAATAGTTGGATCTCACAGGGCCAGAGGTCTGTTGTCCATCTCCAGGGGGAACCGGATAGTGGTAATGGGGCAAGAACAGAGACAGAGAACAAGGAAAGAGATATCTTGGTTGAGGCATCCATTTTGGGGCTAGGAAGAAACCTGGTACTAGAGAAATTCCCAGGATTCCACAAGGATGACACCAGCTACTACCCTAAGAAATAGGGAAAAGGGTGCCCAATCTGGTCTTGTCCTGTAGTCAGATGGATGAATATCTTAAATGTCACCATTTAAAATAGACCCTTCATCTAGCAACTAATGGAAGCAGAGGCAGAGAGCCACAGCAGAGCACTGCTCTGAGCTCCCAAAGTCTGGTCAGAGTGGTAGGAGTGAGAATAGGCGCAAAGAAGTCAAGACCATGATGGGGAAGCCCATTGAAACAGCTTACCTGAGCTAATAAGAGCTCACCAATCTTGCTGGACAGGGAAGGAACCAGGATAGAACCAAACTAGACATCTGGAATGTGAGTGACAATTGTATGGGTGGGGCAGACTATGGGGCCATTGGCAGTGGGACCAAAATTTATCCCTTCTGCTTGTACTGGGTTTTAGAACCAATTATTTTTGGAGGGATGACTTTCTCAGCCTAGATAGAGTAGGGAGAGCTTGGTCCTTCCTCAAAGCAATGGTCCTTACCCTCTCTGAGGAGTGGTTGCAGTATGGGGTGGGAAGGTGAAGAAGGGAGTGTGAACTGGAATTAGCATGTAAAATAAAAAAATGAGTGTTTTTTTAATAAAAAATAGAAAATAAAAGAAAAAAAGAACAAGCCTAAAAAGGTATAAGAATCTAGCATGCTTTTTCTTGTAGGCACCAACCAGTTTCCATATTACAACAAGACTTTTTATTAGTTATGAATAATCTGCTTTATTTTAACTCTTATTTTAATCTGTATCTCATGTTTTTCCTCAGGACTTTTACCTTCATTTCTTTTCCTTCCTTCCTTCCTTCCTTCCTTCCTTCCTTCCTTTCTCTCTCTCTCTCTTTCCTTCGTTCCGCATATATGTATGTATACATGCATGTATATATGTATATCTTACTTTCCTGATCTCTTCATAGCTGGCTAGCTTCTGGCCTTGAATATGTCTCTTTTTTTCCTTTGATATTTTTTCCTTCTTCTCTCTAGATTCTCCCTTCTGTTCCTTCTATCTGCCTGCCAGGCCTGCTATCACTCTTCTGCCTAGCAATTGACCATTCAGTTTTTTGTAGCAAGGAGGGGGCTGCTTGTTCATCCTGGCTGCCCGGAACCAAAATAAGCACATAAAAACTGTATTATTTAAAACACTGCTTGGCCAGTTAGCTCTAACTTCTTGTTGGCTAACTCTTACATCTTAATTGTTAGTAGTCTGTGTATCACCATGAGGCTGTGGGTTATAGCTAGATCCCAACTGGCATCTATCTCTAGCTGGGCTACATGTCTTCTCTCTGACTCTGCCCTTTGATGGGGAAAGAGCCACTAGCCAATCACATCAAGTTGGGGTGTGGCTACTGGGACCCCAGGTAGAAAATTGAGAGAACACAGGTACGCTCCCTCTCCATGCAGTATCCGCCAGACGGATAGGACTGCTGCTTGAGTAGAGTGACTGTGGCTTGAGTAGAGTGAGTTCCCCTTTTCTCTTTCATTAAAAATACCTGTTCCTATTGAGCTGGCTTGGTTATTGATTTGTGCCGACTTAATACATCATAAGCCCTTCTTTTTCCCTGCATTCAGTTTAGTTTTCCCACACTAGCTCTGTTCCTCTATAGCTCTGCTATAGGCCCAAAGCAGTTCCTTTATTAACCAATGGTAATCACAGCATACAGAGGGAAATCCCACATCACCTCCCCTTTTCTATTTAAATAAAAAGGGAGGTTTTAACTTTAACATACTTTATCTTTTATCATAACTAAAGAAAACTATGATTATCTACCTATTTTTCAACACCATCAAAGACTCCAGAAGGATGAAATATTACCTGTTTATTTAGGGTGCATTGTAAGCAAGTCCCAAAACTCTAAAATTGACAGAGACATCTTGCTACCTGGAGAATCATCCAAAGTTCTTCTGTACTATTGGGGTATTCAATCTTCTTAGCCCACAGGCCCATAGTATCCAGCAGAATTTTCCATGAAGCAGGAAATTTCACAGAGAGTTATACGTATATTGGCAGTTTGTCAGTCACACATTTCTGTGTCCTGCAGAATGTCTATCAGATTTCTTCATGAAGCAGGAACCCCAAAGGATAGTCTCACCTTTAGGCAAGTTCAGCAGTCACTTCTCAATGGGACCTGCATGTCCAGTTCATCAAGCAGTCCAGGCAAGAAGTTTCTTGCCCAAATGGCTAACCAACTCCATAAGAAGTCTCTTCGATACTTATCATCCACTTGAAGTAGATTGGTGCTGCCAGAACTGTCATGAACAGTTCTAACTTCTTAAAACACTTTTTTATATGATATTTTTTAATTGATTCCAATTGAGCTCTACATTATTCTCTGCTCCTCTCCCTGTCTCTCCCCTCCCCCAAGGTCCCCATGCTCCCAATTTACTTAGGAGATCTTGTCATTTTCTACTTCCCGTGTAATTAGATCCACGTATGTCTCTCTTAGTGTTCTCATTGTTGTCTAAGTTCTCTGGGATTATGATTTGTAGGCCGGTTTTCTTAGCTTTATGTTTAAAAACCACTTATGAGTGAGTACATGTGATAATTGTCTTTCTGTGTGTGGGTTACCTGACTCAAAATAATGTTTTCTAGCTCCATCCACTTGCCTGCAAATTTCAAGATGTCGTTATTTTTTTCTGCTGTGTAGTACTCCATTGTTTAAATGTACCACTTTTTTCTTATCCATTCTTCAGTTGAGGTGCATTCAGGTTGTTTCAATGTTCTAGCTATGACAAACAATGCTGCTATGAACATAGTTGAGCACATGTCCTTGTGGCACAATTGAGCATCCTTTGGCTATATTCCCAAAAGTGGTGTTATTGGGTCTTGAGGAAGGCTGTTTCCTATTTTTCTGAGAAATAACCACACTGACATCCAAAGGGGCTTTACCAGCTTGGATTCCCACCAGCAATGCAGAAGTGTTCCCTTTTCTCCACAACCTCTCCAGCATAAGTTTCCATCAGTGTTTTTGATCTTGGCCATTCTTACAGGTGTAAGATAGAATCTCAGAGTTTTTTTGATTTGCATTTCTCTGATGACTAAGGATGTTGAACATTTCCTTAAGTGTCTTTCAGTCATTTTAGATTCCTCTGTTGAGAGTTCTCTGTTTAGGTCTGTACTCTTTTTGTTTGTTTGTTTATACTCCATTATTTTATTGGATTGTTTGTTCTTTTGATGATCTGTTTCTTGAGTTCTTTGTATATTTTGGAGATCAGACCTCTGTCTGATGTGGGGTTAGTGAAGTACATTTCCCATTCTGTAGGCTGTCGTTTTGCCTTGTTGACCATGTCCTTTGATTTATAGAAGCTTTTCAGTTTCAGGAGGTCCCATTTATTGTTTCTCTCAGTGTCTGTGCTGCTGGGGTTATATTTAGGAAGTAGTCTCCTGTGCCAATGCATTCAAGTGTACTTTCCACTTTCTCTTCTATAAGTTTCAGTGTGGCTGGCTTTATGTTGAGGTCTTTGATCCATTTGCACTTGAGTTTTGTGCATGGTGATAGATATGGGTCTATTTTCATTCTTGTACATGATGATATCCAGTTATGCCAGCATCATTTGTTAAATAAGCTTTCTTTTTTCCATTTGATATTTTTTGCTTCTTTGTCAAAAATCAGGTGTTCAAAGGTGTGTGGATTATATATCCATTCGGTTCCATTGGTCCTCCTGTCTGTTCTTATGCCAATACCAGGCTGTTTTCAGTACTGTAGTTCTGTAGTAGAGTTTGAAGTCAGGGATAATGATGCCTCCAGAAGTTCTTTTATTGTCCAGGATTGTTTTAGCTCTCCTGGGTTTTTTGCTTTTCCATATGAAGTTGAGTAATGTTCTTTTGAGGTCTATGAAGAATTTTGCTGAGATTTTGATGGACATTGTATTGAATTTGTAGGTTGCTTTTGGTAAGATTGCCATTTTTACTATGTTAATTCTGCCTACCCAAGAGCATAAGAGATCTTTCCACTTTCTGGTGTCTTCTTCAATTTCTTTCTTCAAAGATTTAAAGTTCTTGTCATATAAGTCTTCCACTTGGTGTTTGGAGTTATTCCAAGATATTTTATGCTATTTGGGGCTATTGTGTAGAAAGGGTGTTGTATCTCTGATTTCTTTCCCAGCCCTTTTATCACCTGTGTAGAGGAGGGCTATTGATGTTTTTGAGTTATTCTTGTATCCTGCCACATTACTGAAAGTGTTTATGAGTTGTAGAAGTTCCTTGGTAGAATTTTTGGGATCGCTTATATAAACTATCATATCATCAGCAAACAGTGAGAGTTTGACTTCTTCTTTTCCAATTCGTATCCACTTGATCTCCTTTTGGTGTATTATTGCTCTAGCTAGGACCTCAAAAACTATATTGAATAGATATGGAGAGAGTGAACAACCTTGTTTTTTTCCTAATTTCAGTGGAATCACTGGGAATTTCTCTCCATTTAGTTTGATGCTGGCTGTTGGCTTGCTGTATATTGCATTTATTATGTTTACTCTTCCCAAGACCTTTATCATGAAGGGATGTTGGGTTTTGTCAAAGGCTTTTTTGGCATCTAATGAGATAATCATGCAGTTTTTATTTTTCAGTTTGCTTATATGGTGGATTAAGTTGACAGTTTTTCATATGTTGAACCATCCCTGCATCTCTGGGATGAAGCCGACTTGATCATGGTGAATGATGGTTCTGATGTGTTCTTGGATTTGATTTGCCAGTATTTTATTTAGTATTTTTGCATCAATGTTCATGAGTGAGATTGGTCTGTAATTCTCTCTTAGTAATGTCTTTCTGTGTTTTGGGTATCAGTGTAATTGTAGCCTCATAAAAAGAGTTTGGCAATGTTCCTTCTGTTTCTATTGTGTGGAATAATTTGAGAAATATTGGTATTAGTTCTTCTTTAAAAGTCTTGGAGAATTCTGAGCTAAAACAATCTGGTCCTGGGATTTTTTTGGTTAGGGAGACTTTTGATTACTGTTTCTATTTCTTCAGCAGTTATAGATCTGTTTAATTTGCTTACCTGTTCTTGATTTAATTTTGGTAAGTGATATTTATCCAGAAAGTTGTCCATTTCCTTTAAGTTTTTCAGTTTTGTGGAGTACAGGTTTTCGAAAATGACCTGTATTTCCGCTATGTCTGTTGTCATGTTCCCCTTTTCATTTCTGATTTTGTTAATTTGGATATTCTCTCTCTACCTTTTGGTTCATTTGGAAAAAGGTTTGTCTATCTTGTTGATATTTTTTCAAAGAACAAACTCTTTCTCTCATTGATTCTTTGCATTGTTTTCTTTGTTTCTATTTTGTTGATTTCAGCTCTCAATTTTATTATTTCCTGCCATCTAGTTCTCTTGGGTGAGTTTGCTTATTTTTGTTTTAAAGTTTTCAAATATTCTGTTAATTCATTAGTGTGGGATTTTTTTCCAGCTTCTTTATGTAGGCATTTAGTGCTACAATGTTAACTTTCCTCTTAACACTGCTTTCATCATGTCCCATAAATTTGGGATGTTGTGTGGTCATTTTCATTGAATATTAGGAAGTCTTTAATTTCTTCCTTTATTTCTTCCTTGACCAATTGATGATTCAGGTGAGGTTGTTTCATTTCCATGTGCTTGTGGATTTTCTGGAATTAGTATTGCTGTTGACTTCTAGTTTTAAACCATGGTGATCTGATAAGATACATTGGGTTATTCCATTTTTTTATTTGTTGAGATTTGTTTTGTTACTGAGTATGTGGTCAGTTTTAGAGAAAGTTCCATGAGGTGCTGAAAAGAAGGTATATTCTTTTCTGATGGATGGAATATTTATTCTATAGATGTCTGTTAAGTCCATTTGATTTATAACATCTGTTAGTTCCCTTATTTCTCTGTTCATTTTTTGTCTGATTGACCTGTCCAGTTGCGAGAGGGGAGTATTGAAGTCTCCTATTCTTAGTTGTGGGGTCTAATGTATGATTTAAGCTTTAGAAGTATTTCTTTTACATATGAGGGTGCCCTTGTATTTGGGGCATAGATGTTGAGTATTGAGATTTCCTCTTGATGGATTTTTCCTGTGACTAATATGAATTGACCTTCTTTGTCTCTTTTTATTGATTTTAGCTTGAAGTCTATTTTGTTAGATATTAGGATAGCTACACCTGCTTGTTTCTTGGGTCCATTTGATTGGAATATTTTTTCCCAACCCTTCATTCTGAGACGATGTTTGTCTTTGAGGTTGAGATGTGTTTCTTGTATGAAGAAGAAGGATGGATCTTGTTTTTGTATCCAATATGTTAACCTGTGCCTTTTTATAGGTGAGTTGAGTCCTTTTACATTAAGGGATATTAATGACCAGTGACTGCTATCTCCTGTTAATTTAGTTTTCATTGTTGGTGATGTTATTTGTGCATTTTTCCATTCTTTGGGATTTGCTGCTATGAGACCATCAATTGTCTGTGTTTTGTTGGTGTAACTAACTTCCTTGGGTTGGAGTTTTCCTTCAGGTATTTTGTGTAGGGCTGGGTTTGTAGGTAGGTATTGGTTAAATTTGGTTTTGTCATGAGATATTTTGTTTTGTCCTTCTATGGTGATTGAAAGTTTGTTGGGTATAGTAGTCTGGGTTGGCATCCATGGTCTCTTAATGTCTGCATAATGCTTGACCATGACCTTCTGGCTTTCATTATCTCCAATGAGAAGTCAGGTGTAATTCTAATGGGTCTACCTATATATGTTACTTGGCCCTTTTCCTTTGCATCTCTTAATATTATTTCTTTACTCTGTATGTTTAATGTTTTGATCATTATGTGGTGAGGTCTTCTTTTTTGATCCCGTCTATTTGGTGTTCTGTAAGCTTCTTGTGTCTTCATAGGCATATCTTTCTTTAGGTTAGGAAAGTTTTCTTCTATGATTTTGTTAAATATATTTTCTGTGCTTTTAAGTTGAATTTCTCCTTCTATACCTATTATTCTTAGATTTGATGTTTTCATGGTGTCCCATATTTCCTAGATATTTTGGGTTAAGCTTTTGTTGGATTTAATGTTTTCTTTAACTGATGAGTCTATTTCCTCTATTGTATCTTCAGCACTTGAGGTTCTCTCTTCCATATCTTGTATTCTGCTGTTCATGCTTGTGTTTGTGGTTCCTGATCATTTTCTCATGATTTCTGTTTCTATAATTCCCTCAGTTTGTGTTTTCTTTATTGTTTCTATTTCAAGTTTCAAGTCTTGAGTAGTTTTTTTCATATGTTTGATTTTTTTTTATTTGTTTTCTTTAAGGGATTTGCTGATGTCTTCCATTTTTTTGTTTGTCTTTTCCCACATTTCTTTTAGGGAATTCTCATTTCCTCTTTACGAGTTTCAAACATGCTTCTGAAGTTATTTTTTAGGTCAATTTCTTCTGCTCCATTTATATTTGGTTGTTCAAGTCTTGTTGTTGTAGGGTCTTTAGGTTTTACTGGTGTTGTGTTGCTCTTTGTGGTGTTTCATATGTTCTTACCTTTTCTTTTCTTTCTTTTACTTTTGGTTTTTCAAGACATGGTTTCTCTGTAGCTTTGGATCCTGTCCTGGAACTAGCTCTTGTAGACCAGGCTGGCCCCAAACTCACAAATATCTGCCTGCCTCTGCCTCCTGAGTGCTGGATTTAAAGGTGTGAGACACCACCACCCGGCTGTTCTACAACTCATTTTTACTCTAATAGGTGTGGTTGGGGCTTTCTGAAATTGTGTTGATTAATCTTCTAGGTGCCAGTGAATCCAAAGCTCAAATGGTTGTTCCTCGTGGTACAGTGCCACAGTACTAGTTACCCTATTAGTTACTCTGTGTTCCTGGAGATAGCTCAGCGCTCCTGGGCCTTGCTCTGCTCACTTGGAGTTTGCTGTCTCAGGCTTACTTTGACCTAGATTATTGGCTTTTACCTGTTTCTATAAATCCTTGACTAGATCCACTCCTGCAGAGGTCCCTGGCTTGGAGTTGGTCCTGCAAAGGTCTCCTAGGCTTGGGTGTGACCAAAACCATATAGGACGTGGCATAGGCTTACTCCCCAAGAGGTCCCAGACTCACCCTCAGACCCACAGAGGTTTTAGGTTCCTGCCTATTCCCTTTGATGTCCCAAACCAATGCCCTGACCCATAGAGGTCCTGGCTCAGGCCTACTCCCTCTGAGGTCCCAGACTCATGCTTAGGTCTACACCCTTGAAGGTCCCATATTCACATCTGGACCCTCAGCAGTCTCTGCCTCTGGCTCACTCACTCAGTGGTACTCCCTTGTACCTGTTCTGGTGGAGTTTGCTGTCTCCAGTCTGCTCTGGACCATGTTGCTGGCTCAATCCTGATCTGCCAGTGTCCTGGGACTGGATTGCCACCTGGCTCCCACTCCCTTGAGCTTGCTTCCTCAGGCCCACTCTGGCCTAGATAGAGGGTTCAGTCCTACTCCTGTGGCATTTGTTGCCTCAATCCTGTTCAGCCCAAGGTGGAGATCATCGCCTCAAGCCTATTTTGGCCTAGGTTATTGGCTTTGACCTGGTTCTGTAAATCCTGGTCTGGATCCACTCCTGCAGAGGTCTGTGGCTTGAAGTTGGTCCTGCAAAGGTCTCTGGCTCTGGTCTACTGCCTCAGAGTTCCCAGGTTCGGGTGAGCCCAGAACCACAGAAGACCTTTCTCAGACTTATTCCTTCAGAGGTTCCAGATTCACCTCAAACCTGCAGAGGTTTCAGGTTCCTGCCTATTCCCTTTGATGTCCCAGACCAACACTTGGACCCAAAAGGTCCTGGCTCAGGCCTACTCCCTCTGAGGTCCCAGACTCACACCACAAGATTTAACCATTCTAAAAGAGAAGCAGAGCTCACAACTTTCATCTCAACACCTGGGATCTCATGCCCTTAATCCCAGCACTAGGGAGATGGAGACAGGAAGTCACATTTTAAATGCCATATTGTGAAGGTCTTTGAAAGATTTGAAGAATACCTATCTAACTGAAATATATCTCTATATATCTAGAAAACCTAACATGACTACACACTTGAGTATTATAGTTGATTACCTATTAATCTATATTTCTTAATTATACATTACATTTTTAAATGAGTTGCGCAAACACAATACCTTAATCAAGAGCAAAAATAGACATATAACAAAACTGACTTTAAATTTATATAAATAAACCAAGATCCATACCAATTCAAATCTCTATAGCATATCCCCTTTTAAATGTAAATAAACTTTTATAGACAATATTTGGAAATATGGGCATAGCTCTCCTCCAAACTTTTTCCTGCTATTTATTGGATGAAGATTTTTGGGAGTGTATTCACAGTGACCTTTCAAGGGGTCTTAGTCCATCAAAGCACATTACTCTGGAATGATTCCATAGGTTTTCATCCTCTGTGGAAACAAAAGTAGAACCTCTTTTCCAAAGCAACATATCCTTAGACTCAAATTCTGAAGTCAAGAAATATATGTTGGTTACTTAGCTTCTTCACAGTCAAAACATTCAAAGTAAACATAATAATATGCATAATCCAGACTCTCTCTGAATTTTCAATCTTTATGTGGTTTATTTTTCTTTACTCCTTTTAATGTGACTGTCTATTTCTTTTTATAACTCTCTATACTCTTTTTCTTCTCTCTCCCAAACCTATGTACATTTATCCAACACTGTAACCCATTTAGAGGTCTTTTATGTCTGAATCTGTCCTATTGTGTATCTGTAATCTTTACTGTGCAGGAGTGCTTATTAAATTGCTAAGTGCTTCTTAAAAACTTAAACTGCATCATTACTGAAGTATATATGGTACTTCCTGCTTGCCCTGCACAGTCTAACATGGAGAAAGTCCAATAGTGCCTGAGACTGCCAGGTGTGAGCCATCCTCACCACCTCAACTCTGACAACCAGTTGGCCTATGCTGCCACCAAGTAACTTGCAGTACACTGTCCACAAACCCCATTTAAATGCTCGATAGCCAAACCTCCCAAAAGAGCCAAAGTCGTTCATGCTGGCGAACCAGGAACCACCATTTTTTAAAAGAAGCTGTGCTTTTTTTTCTATGCCCTGTGGCATCTACTCGCTGCAAGCCCATCTAGGAAAAAAAAAATTGTGGCTACGAAGAAACTATGCTAAATTCTATTATTTTGTGTCTAGAATTCCTTTCTAAGCCCTCTCAGGTTTTAAGTGAATTTTAGTTGGCTACGTGGGCAACAGTTTGTAGTAAAGAGGGAGCCACTTGTTCATCCTAGCCACCCAGCAACAAAATAACCACATAGAAACTTTATTATTTAAAACACTGATTGGGCCATTAGTTCTAACTTCTTATTGGCTAACTCTTACATCTCAATTTAACCCATTGCTAGTAATCTATGTGTTGCCACATGGCTGTGGCTTAATAGCAAGATTCCAACCAGTGTCTGTCTCTGGTGGGGCTACATGGCTCTCCCTGACTCTGCCTTATTTCTCCCAGCATTCAATTTAGTTTTCCCCACCTACCTCTGTTCCACTATAGCTCTGCTATAGGTCCAAACCAGTTTCTTTATTAACCAATGGTAATCACAGCATACAGAGGAAAATTCCACATCAGTATGTTAGTAGAACAATTATGCCCATTAGGCAGGCAAGGTAAAACAAATGCAACACATCTTTATATAACTAAACAAATGCAGTATAAACAAATGTAAAACATTTTTACATAGTTAAAGTAACATTCTACAATACAAGAAGCTTGTAGAACATCAAATAGATTGGACCAGAATAGAAAAGGCCATCACCACATAATAATCAAAACACTAAGCACACAAAACAAAGAAAGAATACTAAAACTACAAGAGAAGAAGACCAAAAACATATATATAGAGATCTATTAAAATTACACCTTACTTCTCAATGGAGAATATAAAGGTCAGAAGGGCCTGGAAAGATGTTCTGGAGACTCTAATAGACTTCAGATGGCAGTTCAGACTATTATACCCAACAAAAATTTTAATCTCCATAAATGGAGAAAACAAGATATTTCATGATGAAGTCAAATTTAAATGATATCTGACCACAAATCTATCCCTGTAGAAGGTATTAGAAAGAAAACTCCAACCCAAGGAAGATAACTACAAACATGAAAACACAGGCAATAAATAATCTTGCAGCAGCTTAACCCAAAGAAAGAACATACACACATACACAACCACATCAAGAACTACAACAAAATAAAAGCAATTAGCAATCAATGGTTATTGATATTTCTCAGTACCATTGGATTCAATTCCTAACAAAAAGATACAGACTAATAGAATAGATGTGAAAATAAGATCATCTTCCCACTGCACACAAGAAATACCCCTCAACATCAATGATAGTCATTTCCTCAGAGTAAAGGGTTGGACCAAGATTTTCCAAGCAAATGACTTCATGAAGCTGGTGTAGCTATCCTAGTATCCATCAAAATAGACTTCAAACCAAAATTTATCAAAAGAGATGAGGAAGAACACTCTATACTCCTCAAAGAAAAAGTCCACCAAGATGTGGTCTCAGGTCTGGACATCTGTGTCCCAAACAGCAGGGCACCTATGTTTGTAAAAGGAAAAATTATGTAAGCTTAAATCACACATTGATGCTCACACATTATAAGTGGCAGACTTTAACTCCCCTTTTGTAAGCAGAGACTGCACTTGTGTTACTGCCACCTCAACTCCTTGGCACTCAGCTTGAGGCAGGAAACCAGGATGCTGAGATTAAGAGTCTCATGCTCTCCCGACTGAGCTGCTTTGGCCTATTGAAAGCAGAATATATCAAAGCAGGAAATCCAAGCAGAGATAGAGGAAGAAAAAAGGCAGAGTCAGAGAGATACCTTGTAACTGCCAAAGGAGAAAGATGCTAGCCGGTTGCCAAGGAAACCAGCCCTGTAGAAAATGTGGTAATCCCGTAGTCATGTGGCAATACATAGACTGATAGAAATGGGTTAATTCAAGATGTAAGAGCTAGCTAGAAATATGACTGATACATCTTTCAGACAATGTTGCAATTAATATAGTTTCTGTGTGGTTATTTGGGTCCGGACGACCAGGAATCATAAGCACAGTCTCAGTCTACACCCTTTCTCACCTATGGACAGGTCAAACAGAAAAATACTAGAGAAATACCGGAGCTAACAGGCATTATGACCCAAAGGGACCTGACATATATCCAGAAAACATTTTATCCCAACACAAAAGAATATACCTTCTTCTCAGCACCTCATGGAACATTCTTCAAAACTGGCCACAAACTTAGTCACAAAGCAATTCTCAACAAATAAAAGAAAACTGAAATAACCCCTGAATCCTATCATACCACCATGGATTAAAGATGCATTTCAACAACAACAGAAGTAACAGAACATCTTGAAAGAAAAAACTGTAAAAGAATTTGGAGAAATCTCAACTAGTGACTTAACAGCACACCTGTAAGCTCTAGAACAAAAAGAAGCAAATACATCCAAAAGGAGTATACAGCAGGAAAAACTCAAGCTGAGGGATGAAATCAATAAAATAGAAACATAGAGAATAATACAAAGAATCAATGATACAGTCTGTTCTTTGGTAAAGTAAATGAGATAGACAAACCCTTACCCATACTTGCTAAAAGACAGAAAGAGAATAACAAATTATCAAAATCAGAAAGGAAACGGGGACATAGCAACAGGCAGTGTGGAAATCCAGAAAACCATTAGGTCATACTTCAAAAATCTGTATTCCACAAAATTGGAAAATTTAAAAGAAATGGAAAAATTTCTTTATAATATCACTATAAATTAAATCAAGATCTGATATAAAATCTTAGTGGATTGCCTTGTCTATATTCACTTAGTGATTTGTGTAATATTTTTTCTGGACAGTATTATTCCTAAATTATAAGAAACAAGCATCATATTTGCAAGCTTACCAAATTAATTTCAGTAATAGTTTTAATACATATTAAACATGGTTCAGTATTCAGTTTTACTGCTTCTCAATCATGGCCTACAACGTACCCACTTAATTCAGCTATGTTTCTATTAACACTTAACTCTTACTTAAGCTTTATTTAGGCATGAGTTTATTCCACATTTAAAATATATTACTGACTAATTTCTTTATTGTAAGGTATTATAATTCACATTGCTATCTAAAATTGTTTGAGTGTCCTTTGTACGCGAAGTTCAGCATTTTTTCCAAGGTGGTCAGTTTTCCATCACTATGACTTGAAATTTAAATTATTTTTGACATAAAATCATGATGTAATTTACTAACAAAAGTAAAAATAAATATATTTCAATCAGCTAATATTACTTAGAAGGTCAAATAAGTTGAAATCAGTAGAAACTGTGTTTAGAAAGAAAGCAATACTAAGAAAAATCCAAAAGTTACCTTTCAATTTGGGCTAGAAGGAACAGTAACATTGCTGTTCATTATATACTATTCATGGCTCAGATCTTAAAGTGCTTAGCATAAGAGGCATACATCCAAAAGTATAAATATTCAATAAGAAAATGTATACTACTCAAAATTAATATGGTCCTTTACATATACACATGTGCATATGCATATATAAGTTATATCATTCATAGTGATATAAAAAAACACTTAGTAAAACGATTAGCCACAAAATAAATATTCAAAACCAGAAGATTTTTACTTCTAGCTAAAATACTCAACAATGACCATATAACAATGTTATTGTCAAAACAGAAGAAACAAAAGATCACTAAGAAAATTAGTAAAATGTGAACATAATTTTTAAATTATTAACTCTGATTAAGCAATGTATGTACATTTAATTATTTGCACATACACATTATTTAATCAGTTAATAGGTATAGTGTGTGTATTTTTCAAAGCTGAATTTTATATAAGAAACACATAAAATTTTATCTATACTTAAAAAATAGAGGCTTTTTTTTAAAGAATAATATTCTCAAAGTTGTTGAAATTGCTCAGTTAGAAAACTGTGTGTTTTGTAGGTGTGAGTTCTATCACCAGACCACACATGAACATGCCGATATAGTAGCTCATGCTTGGAATTCCAGATTAGGTGACATATAGACAGAAGGATCTTTAGGGCTTGATAGCAGAGAAAAAAATAATAAGTTTATAGCTATTTCTTATCACAGATGTGTAGAGAACATTACACATGAAAATTGGCAGGGATGATGAATTTAGAGGCAAAAAGCTCTATGATATAGGTTCAGGTTTTTAAGTAATGGTCATACTCAAGCTATGATAAAATGACAGAGTATCAAATAATAAAATACTTAGATAATTTATATCCCTAATACTTTTTAAAAATTAAATTAATATAAAATAATGTCAAAATATTGTCTTTTGAGTGTATACATGTTCTTCATGTATCCACATATGTACATGTGTGTGTTTGTAGCTGTCAGAACAACATCAAGTGTTCTATATCCTTTATTTATAAAAGTGTCTCTCTCATTAGTTTGGGAAATACCATATAGACTGGGTTGTCTTGGAAAAAGTGAAGACAGTACCCCATTATATTAGTGTTTTTGCTTTTTTTGCTTATGTGAGGTAGTGGGCCAAAATATTCCCGCACACACGTCATATTGTGTATATGTAGTAGTATTGGCTTGTAAAGCAGGATAATAATCTCTTGTAAAAGAATAATGAACAGGTGTTAATTTCTCTGACACATTTTCCCACTGCAATTGCCAAAACAGCTAATAATATAAGATTTTTTTCAAATATAATTGTGTCTTCTGATCACACATATACCAATGAATTGTAAAAGAAACAACACACCTGGAGTTTGGACATCGGTTTCACAGCTACCAAAGTTAGTATGTGTGAGATATGTTCAGATTAGTAACATTCCTTATTTACTGCTAGCATCAAATTATAACTAGAAGGTTGAAGAATTGTTTGCAAAGTGCTGACCTAGATGGAAGCTTCTAGAAAATCATTCGCTATGGATTTCTCACAGAGCTAAACTTTCCTTTCTTCCATGTTTGCTATAAATTCCTTGTCAGAGTCAATTTGAAAATCTAATTGTGATTCTTTAAGACTTGAATTAAAAAGATAAGCACTTCTACTTATTTCCATTTTTATTAAAATCCAAAATTGTGACTTTGCAGAATCATGCATTCCCGTAGTTTTCTATAGTAATGTGTAGATGCTGTGTTTTGTTTTCGGAAATTCCCAAAATATTCCCTATGTTTTACTTGGCGTATTTTTGAGAAAGAACCTTTTGGATTGCAAGATGTGTTCAATGACTACTTCTCCACTTTTTACATTGTGGTTTGCTTCTGAAATCACTGCATACCTACAGAACGTAACATCACTTTGATCAAAGTGAGGGCCATGCTCCATTACAATCACAGGGACTCCATCAGCCATGCCATGAGTGTAAGACTCTCCTATCACACATAGATTGCTTAGCAGGTGGCAGTGAAATCATCAGGGGAATCTGAGTCACAAGGGAAAAGTCTCAAAATAGTGTGTGAAATTTTGGAAAAATTCATCATACTCAAATTTCTTGCTTGAATTTAGATGAATTTTTAAAAATTAGACTTATTTATTTTATTTTGTCTTGGCTGTGTGTCATATGTGGGTCTGGTGTCCTCAGACATCAAAGGAGAGTATCAGGTATCTTGAACTGAAGTTATTGACTCATGTGAGTCACCACATGAATGCTGGGAATTGAACACAGGTCCTCTGCCAGAAAAAGCAAGGATCTTTAGCCTTAAGTCATCCTTCCACCCCTACAGTGCTTTTATTTAATTGTTCTTTTTAATGAGAAGCACCAGCTACATATTTAGAGGTCAAACACCAATGAAAATGTGAAGTTGCCTGCTGAAAATATATTAGCAATTTCAAGACAATGACAGCATAGCATTAAGTCAAGAAAGGTAGCCTTCTGGTTCTAGAACTTCTGGTTCTGCACAGTATTCATGCTCAGGACACTGACCCTCTCTGTGGCCTTAACAAAAATGTGAAAGTTGTTATATACAACAAGAGAGTTGACAGATCCCATCTCATGCCAAAAAACCAAACCAAAATATAAACAACAACAACAATAACAACAAACTTTGCTCTACAATAATCTGCAAGAATTACTGTTTTCCCTCTCTAGAGTAAAAAAACAAAGCTATTGTTTGCAAATTTACCCTTTCTCTTGTGGAATATAAAGTATCTAAGAATAATATATCATAAGAAATAAGGACTTAGAGACATTCATTAAAATAATAAGATTTAAAAGACCCAACAGGGTAACTGAAGGGAAAATATCTGGAGTCAACATTGCCACTCCCCGCCCAAGTTTAGGCTTCAGTTATGTATCTTTGCATTCACATCATTAGCTTGGTACGTTATTCCTTTGCTTTAAAACTATTTTTTCACTGTCTTAGTGTAGAGAAAAATCTTTTAAATAATTTCAGTTTTTATATGATCTTTGGATGTGTGTCTAGCTTTCCCTATTTCTAAATTGTTTAATACAGCTTTTAAACATTAGTGACAAAATGAAAGTGATATAAGACCGTAGTTATTTTAGTGTGGAAAAAAGTAATGTTTTAGACAAACAGCTGTCCAAATAGAACCAAAAGAGAAGTAACGGAAAACTGGTCAGCTCATAGATTTGATGTCATTTTCTATTTAGCTGTTTCGTCTAGGTTGAGATATACTGACTACAGCCTCAAGTCTGTGTATTCTTTCTTACATAAGATTTTCATTTGATAAGGCTTATTAATATGACCTGTCAGAGGAAGAGAGGAGCTTGTAATGCACAGGAAAATGATAGGGCTTACATGGGGGACAGACTATGGAGCCACGTAATGTTTCAGCAGAACTTTCCAAAGCCCTTGGTAACAAAAGGTTATAAAAGAGGTGAAGGATGACTGGGGATGAGACTCCTCCTAAATGCAGATGTCCAGAAATTGTTAAGACGACTCTCAGGTGGCACAGCTTTTGGGAGTCATCTATGTCAGGAATGGAACTCTTAACAGTGGTTCTGCATAAAAGTCATGTAGGAGTCTTCCTAGCTGTGGAGATGTGTTTGATTCATTCCTACTCTTTCAAGATAAAACCTAGAAACTTATTGGTTCACCAAAATGAACTTGGAATGGATCCCTTTCTTTTATTTGAAAATGTTGACTTTGTCTGTCAAAACAACCCGTTGAGAAAGTTAATGTTTAAAATTCTTGCTTTTTCCTAGGTATCTTGCTTATGGAACCTCTGATTGATGACCCTCCAGACAGTGTCAGACCAGGGCTCCCTTTCATAGCATGAGTCTCAATTCGGACCAGTTATTGGTTGGGCACTCCGACAAGTTCTGAAACACCTTTACTCTAACACATCTTGCAGAGAGGACAAATTGTAGGTCAAAGGATTTGTGCGTGGGTTGGTGTCCCAATCCTTCCTCTGGAAGTCTTGCCTGGTTACATAAGATGGCCATTTCAAGATCAACATACCCCATTTAGGAATTTTTGCTAGGATTACCCTTGGAGAGTCCTGGGAGTTCTCATTGCTCTAGTTTTCCACCTCACCTCTGAAATGCCCTCCCATTCCAGTCTCTCTCAGTACTGTCTTCCCTCCATACCCATCACCTGTTTTTCCTGCTTCCATCCCCACCCACCCCCAGGCAAAAATCTATTCTATGTCTCCTTCCCAGGGATGAGTGTCTCTCAGGGAAAGGGGAGGAGTAGGGGAGGGACTGGGAGAAGAGGAGCGAGGGAAAACTGCAACCAGGATGTTTTGTATGAGAGAAGAATAAAACATGGCTCCTTTTTGTGATTCCTTGTTCATAGACAATTGTATCAAGATGAAGGTGAGAGCTTAACAGAGATGGTTAAGTATTAATGGGCTTATCATGCAACCAAGAAGACTAGAGTCTGAATCCTCAGAATTCATGTAAATGCTGGATGGAATTGATAGTGTCCTGTAATTTCAGAGTCAAAGTAGGACACAGGTCATCCCAGGAACATGCTGGCTGTAGTTACTACAGATACCAGTGAACTTTTGATTTTATTGAGAACCCCTGTGTAAGAGAATAACATAGAAGATGGATTGAGCAAGGTTCTTGACATCAACCTTGAATCTATGTGGACATGCAATAATATGCATGCATATCACTAACAACCATGCATGCATATACATTCATGTACACATACATGTGGAGAGAGAGAGAGAGAAGGGAGGAGGAGGAAGAAGAAACAAAAAAGAATTAAAACTATTAACAGTGGCTATTAGAAGCTCATTAAAGTGGCAGATTAATATACTCTTTTTACTTTTATGAGAAATGTATGGACACAAAAATTATTATTGATGCGGTGGATGAAGAAAACTAGATTGTGATGCCTGAATTGCTTGTGAAAATGACAAAAGAAAAGCTTTGCTATAAAGCAGAAATCCTTGATCCACAAAAGGATGTATATAGTATGAAGCAATTGGCATTACATTTGCAAACCAAGGGTAACAGGAGAGAAAAGCACAGAACTGTTCGGATGCCCATCTGCCTGTTCCCAACTTGATTCCTGCAGAGGGGAATAGGGTGGGAGAAGAAGGACATGTCTTGGTTGACAAATACTATGGCTGGAGTCCAAAAGGGCCAGCAGCCTTCAGACACCTTTCAATCTTCCGTAGGAAGATGATCTCCATAAATACATTGCCAAAAACACTTAAACAAAGGCGGCAGGAAAGTGAAGATCAGACAGAAATCCAGCACATTCAATGTCTTGTTACTTCACATGTTCTTCATTCCACAAATCCCAATATATTTCCAAAAAGAGCAAGACACTATGCAAAAACAAAACAAAACAAAACACTGAAAGGCCTGCAGAATATGGTCAATTTTAAGCCAAGAGATAGAAGACACCGAATAAAAGTACCTTGAGCAGATTGTTGACGGCTGGTTGCCTTGCTGAACTTCTTCAGCTTCTAAACCTGAGTCAGATTGAAAGAAAAAAACAAGAAAAGGAAAGGACAAAAGAACCTCTAAAAGTAACTAATAATAAAAACAAAAACCAAACTTTTAATCTCTTAAGGAGAAAAGGGATGCAAGGTACCATAACATTATAGCAAAATATTTATTTTATTGACATTTTAGTGAGCATATCATCATCATCTTTGAGAATTATTCAATTAATAAAACTCAAGTGATTCAGGAACTGTATTCTTCAATAATTGTTATTTTTTCTTACCATGAAGAAATAGATATGATTAGTTTAAAAATAAAAAATACATGTTATATATTAACTTTTGATTACAATAAGCAGAATAAGTAAACTATTAAAATTTTATGATAGATGTAGAGAAATATATAAGAAAGGAACTGAATTTTGAGAATTAGTTCCTGTAGTGCTTGGTGTGATCAAAACCTGATAGTGTAAACCAGCAAGCTCAAAGTTTAAGGTCCAGTTTGAATTCATAGGAAGTCTACAGACGGATTTCCTACTTGCTTGGAATAGACGATTTTGCTTGGTAAGGACCTCTCAATTGACTGGATGAAAATCAATGATGGAGAGTAATGTGGCTCACTCAAAGCACATGACTGTAGACTCTGGAAGGCGTCAGGTTTAAATGCCCTTTCATGGCTCTTTTTATTAGATACAAAACATGAGTTCTGTCCACATCTAATGTGTTCTGATTCTTCTTCCCCACTTCCCCAATAGCATGCTTCTCTGCACTTAGAAAAAGCTATTCCTCTCTTTTATATATAGTCTTTGTAGTAGCCTTAAAAGCTAATTCTACCTTTCCTCCTTTCCATTTTATTATTTTATGCTATTATCCCCCAAAAATATCACAAAATTTTATGTGCTTCCTCCCTCTCCACATGAATCCACTGTAAAGCCTGTCTCAGTATTTAGTATTAACAATGAGTTACACATTGAAATGGTCAATTCAGAGATCCAGGAGGCTGAGCAGTGGGAACAAAGAGCTTGACCTAACAAGATACAATTATTCTAACATTATTGTGAAAGTGATGTTATGGGTCCCAATGTCCAAATCTATTTTTATGTTAAGTATTGGCTCTGTTGCTGAAACAGTTTTTGCTGGTGCATCTTTCTTCTGCATAGTAGAGTGATGATGACCTCAGGGAGTGGACCCACCACCTGCCGACTCCCACTGTATAAACTGCAAATACCTGGGAAGCCTTTTCTCCATGCTATTTTCTGCAGTGGAGAGGTTTCCTGAGTGGAGCTGTTACTTGTCTCATGACTGTCCCAATTTCAGTCAACTATAACACAACCTGAGAAAGCTAGGACCCTGCTATAATATTCCTTAAAATTATCTAATAATACGTTTGTTAGGGGGTGATTTTAGCTCCTATTTTTTTTTAAAGTAACTGATCTTATTTTAGGCACTTGTTCAGCAGAGCCCAATCTTTCTTTGATATTTTTTTCATTCCCCTGAGATGTATATCTATTTCTGATTCTGTTCCCCAAGTCCTCTGAGAGGATAGAAAGGCAACGAATTCATTTGAGTTTTGTTTTAGCAAAGGCTGTCTTTTCAGTCAGTAAATCGTTCTGAGCATCTGTAAGAAACTCCACTCCCTGTCACTGACCTTTTGTTCCTTTCATGTTTGAAAAATGTCTTATTATTTGTCTTAACGTCCTCTGCAATTTTCTTTTCGCTTGTCCTCTTTCCTCTTCTCATCATATTTTTCTTTTACACTTCAAACTTCAAAATTATTTATATAGTCACACTTTTCTCCTGAGAATCCCTTTCCTTTAGTCTCCTTTCTGCCTCTGGTGCTTCTTGGTAAGGATTCCCTCAGTGGTCCCATATTTGCAGAGCATTTACAGGGGCAATTCGATGGAAATGTAAAATGATGACTACTTTTAGCTTTTCCTTATTTGTATCTGACCTTTGAAAGTGAATAAGAATTCACTTAACAGCATTCACTAAGTTGATCACTAAACAAAGGTGTACTAAGTACTTACTGCACTTCAGGACTGTTCTTTACCTCAAGTTCTAGTTATGTCTTTTCTTATTCTTAGTAAAAAGGACATTTGAATTCTTCTGTTTAGTTGTAGCATGCTGGACTGCTTATAGATCTGATGACTATGTCAAGATCTAAATCCCACACAAGACAAAGGTTACTTAAGTGGGACTTTATTTCATAAAACACATGTCAAAATGATAAATAAGAGGTCCTCAACACTTACTTTATTGATGTCTGGTAATGCCAAGGATTTGTTCAGTGAGGGGAATTATATAATATGAAGCTACATGAGCATGCTTTTATCCATTTTTACATCACCTGAAGCTGGTTTAGGCAGAGTGGGGTCTGAGAGGCCCTGGTTCTTTCTTCGTTCAGATCATACACAAAGGTTAGAACCTTGATATAAGAGTCAGACAACTTTCAATGCTAAAAAGTTTATATTGGACAAAGCTTTCAGAAAATCAACATCAGTTAAGCAACCCACTATTTAAAATAACATAAAGGTGTATTTAATTTTGCTTAAACAAATGAGCAAGTTATTTTAAATGTTTACTGGAACAATTTAAATTTTATAATTTTTTTAAACTTTTGTAAGTTTTCTTTTGATTCCCCATAAAGAACAGATGACAGCAATGAATTTGAACACATAATTTATGAACTTCAACTATTGGTGGTGTCTTTTGAGCTCTCTTAGTCACCTGGTAATAAGCAAATGAAAACGCATATTTGTAGCACATTTGTGTTTTATCATACATACATGCATGGAACAGCAATTAATGAAAAAGGAGAACATGGACTTTAAAGAGATTAAGAAATGCTGTATGGAAGAGATTGGAAGAAAGAAAGGGAAGGAGAAAATTATGTAATTGTATACTCTTAAAACTGAAAAACTAAAAAACAATATTTAAGCAAAGAATTCTATACTTCCCATTAAACTAAGTAAATCTTAATCTATATATGTGTGTGCACACATACATATGTGTGTATATGTACATATGACAATAATAAATGATGTTTAATAATGGCAATAATAAAAAAGTATCAAATAGTATCCTAGATTCAGACTTCTAGCTTCTTTTGATTTTAACACTTTCTAATTATTTAATGTAAGATTTGAACTTTGGTGGTTTCCTTCTTATAGTCTAATTAAATTTAATATTTCACTTATACTCACCTCATACTTTATATATCTCGATTAAATTGAGAGTAAAAGATACATTGTAACAATTTCACAGTAGTATTTTGTTTTCTTTAAACACATTTATATTTTTAAAATTTGTGAAGCAATATTAAATATGCATGCTCATTTTCATTTTATGTCTCTTCTTTAGCTAGACTGGAATTTACATCTGGTACTCTTTTTGAAGAATGGGAATTTTACTCTCTTTTGTAGTGCACAATTCTGACAGTAAGATCCTTCTGTTTTATTACTCTGAGATTGTCATTCTTGCTTTATTTTTAAATGTGTTACACAACACATCATATGCGTATCGGTGTTACATAGCATATAGATTTTTTTTAGTAAGTTTCTTGTCAGTATTTCAACACCACATTTCATTACTTCCTGGCCTCTGCTTCTGACAAGAAATTGATCTAATTGATATCTTTATTCCTCTGTATCTATCACATTATTTTCTCTGGAAAAGTTACAGTTTTCTTCTTTCGTGTTTAAATTATTAATATAATGTACCTTAACAGAGTTTGCATTGAATTCATTCTGATTTAATTTGACTGGCAAAATCAATGGTTATGGAACATTCCAACTACTGCTTCCTTTCCATTCTTTCTCATACACATCTTTCCTCTTCTGCAACTTCTAAATCCATTTAGATGTTGCACTCCTCCCCAGGCCTATACTTTTATTTTGAATCCATAATCCCCATTCTTTAAGCTGAATAATTTCTATGCATTTTCTCTAAGACTGCTAAGGATTGATGCAGTAATCCCCTGCAGTTCACCCTTAAGACCATTTGTCAGTGAAGTGTCAGCGAGTGTGGGCTCCAGGACAGCCATGGACTAGAGTCTACCTTGCACGACACCTTTGCATAATTATTTCTCATTGACCCATGGTCTGGACTTACATTCTGAATTTTTCAAATAATGTCTCCATTTGTATTCTACTCCGAGCAACGTAATTGGTATGTGTTGCCATGAGTGTTGTAGAATATGGACAACACAGAGACTTTTATTCTTTAATGATTTTTACATGTGGGTCTTTGAGACTCCTGATTCAGAATTTGGAATACAAAAGAATGATTATGCTTAACTTCAGAGTGTATTTTTAAGTTTTCTGATTTCTTTTTTCTTCTTTATAATATCTTTTGCTTTTATTTGTTAAATATTTTACATGCCAGACATTAATACAACTTTTTATTTTGAATAATTTAATAAGTATTATCTAATAACTGTGATATTTAATAACCTAAGCTACTTTACAATATTTATATTGATCCATTAATTTAATTTTGATTAAAAGTTTTTATATTTTAAATTTTTATTACCTTCTTGTATAACTTCAATGAGAATTACTTTAAAAAATATTGTTAGGTTTTAACATTTGACTTGAACTTGTAACTTATTATGGCCATATTATGAATATAATCTTTTTATATTTAAAATTGTTTTATTTGTTTATCATTTGAAAATAAATTGCCATTTCTATACCAGTTTTGAAATCATCCCAGAAAAAAAATATATATATACATATATTTGTATGATTTTTAAGTAATCAGAAAAATATACTTAAATATATAAACATATACATATACAGAGTTATATACCTATCTGAATATTATCTGCTAATTAAATTATCTGGATTCATGAATGAGAAATTTATTAGGATAGTATCTACAACAGAAATAAGAAAATATCACCAACTTATACATTGAATAGCAATTTATATTCTTTTCATTGATTATTTGCCCTCCCTCGTCCCTTAAAAAAAAAGAAACCTATCGTCATCTTTCTGATTTTAAGATAGTTGTTTTTATTTATGTTTGGTAGAAGTAATGAAGCATCACTTGGCATTTTTGTTTTCTGCACAAGATGTGGTAATTTTCAAGAAGTTTCTTTAAAAGAATAAATAATTCCTCTTTTTCAAGTGACCTCTAATGGCAGAGTATATTTTTAATATATGATTTGAGAAATACTGAAAAATACATGATGATTACTGAGTAATGCGGTCTGAACACCACTGTTTTCTGGTCATTCTTTTATGTCTTTAGGTATTGGCTCCCCTTTGCTATTGCGTATGGAGGCACTAGGGTAATTTGCTTTCCAGTTGCACATGAGAAAGTGACCCTGTGTCACCCCTCTGGTGCTTACTAACTGAGCTAGCTACTCCTGTTAAGCATGAGCATGGCTGTGCCAGCTAATTAGGCAATTAAAACTAAGGAACATACAGCACAAAGAGATTCTCTGTACTCAGCTCACCTCAGCAAAAAATATTGTTAAGTCAACATTAAGATGAACATATTCTTTAAATAAATACAAGAAGTTTGGTCTATCTAAGGCTAATTCTTTTATCTTTGTATAAAAGGTTTTAGATTTAGGTACAAAACATTAAGTATTAAGTTTTAGTTGCTGTTTTCACCACTAGAATTTCTACCTTTGATTCCTGAACTATACCCACAGAGTATAGATGTGGAAATCAATGAAGGACCTGGCCAATGATATACATGAATCCATTTTTTAATTGATTTTTATTGAGCTCTACATTTTTCTCTGCTCCCTTCCCTGCCTCTCCCCTTCCCTCTTCAACCCTCCCCCAAGGTCCCCATGCTCCCAATTTACTCAGGAGATCTTGCCTTTTTCTACTTCCCATGTAGATTAGATCTATGTAAGTCTCTCTTAGTGTCCTCATTGTTGTCTAAGTTCTCTGGGATTGTAGTTTGTAGGCTGGTTTTCTTTGCTTTGTGTTTAAAAACCATTTGAGTGAGTACATGTGATAATTGTCTTTCCACTTTGATAAGACTACTAAAATTTGCCTGAGCCATATTGCCATGTTAGCACTACGCTCCTTAAATTATGTTTTTCAAGTAGTACAATAACTCCAAATAGTGTACATTGTTGTGACATAATATTCATTTAAAATAAAATACACACATGTAGGCATATCTATAGAATGTCTCAACACAATTAGCATAATCTTCTGATTTTGCTCACTTTAAGAACATTGATACTGTGGGAATATCTTAAGCGTGTTTTCTTTCTTTTTTTTTTTGGTAGTGTTTTACTGCTTGTTTTTCTAGTTTTTCTTGGCTGTTTTCCAAATCTCTCCACTCGTCTTCAAGCTGGAGTATGTTCCTTTGGTTTCTCAGGAATGATTTCTAAGGCTTTAGTCTGGGGTTTTTTAATTTAGGGTGGTCAGAATATGGACACTGTTAAAATTGCGAGTTCCTTCATTTTATTGCAATTCAGTTCTCTTGTCAGTGTTAAAAGCATATAAACACATCGGATATGGATGTTGCTTAGCTTTTGGATTTAAAGGCAATGCACAAAGTAAATCAAGGGCACAGAAAGAAAGAATACTTGTCATTTGCTTGAAAGTTAGGCTTGGCTATTTTTGTTCTTTCCTAAATATGAATATGGTGATTGAATTGTTGGAAGGCTAGCAATTACAATCAGTATGTGAGTTCATATAATTTTGATTTATGCA
This sequence comes from Ondatra zibethicus, assembly GCA_004026605.1. Taxonomy (NCBI): domain Eukaryota; kingdom Metazoa; phylum Chordata; class Mammalia; order Rodentia; family Cricetidae; genus Ondatra; species Ondatra zibethicus. The sequence goes on along the minus strand of PVIU01021150.1, from coordinate 550 downwards.
CTACCCCGTAATCCATATTTATCCTGAGTATATGCTTCACACTTCCTGGATTTCTATAGCCAATGAATCCATTTTCATGGTATTGTTGATTCTGTTAGTGAGAATTATGTTAGCTTGCTTGTGTGTGTGTGTGTGTGTGTGTGTGTGTGTGTGTGTGTGTGTGTGTGCAAAGATCAATGATGGAGGCATTGCAGGCACTAGCCAGCTGGGGAAAACATGGGTGGATTACCAGCATGCTATACTATTGAGTATAGAACACTTGTATATTTGTTGAATTTAGACAAGGGTTAAATTAATTCAACTCAGTATTATTTTTGATATTCTCATCATACATTTAATAGCTAAGAAGAATACATCACCTGATGAAACTGAAGAAAAACAGCACATTCAGTATTAATAACACATCAAAATTATAGGTCAAGCTGAAATTTTCACATTAGTATTACATGAGAAATTGGAGATTAGAGAATTTTACAACCAAGTATCATTTGCCACTTTTGTAAAAGTGACAGAGAATGACAAAAAATGACCAAGCTAATAGTCTGTAATG
>PVIU01021149.1:0-32235 GCA_004026605.1 Ondatra zibethicus | reverse complement strand
AGGAGGGATGGGGGTGGGCCTTGGACTTCCAACAGGGCAGGGCACCATGCCCTCTTTCAAGGAAGAAGGGGGAGGGAGGAGGGGTGGGGGGTAGTGGGAGGGGACCAGGAGAAGGGGAAGAAAGGAAAAAATTTTTTTTTATCTTTAATTATGTTCTTGAATGGAAAAAATAAAACAAAACAATGTATGGAAAAAAAAAAAAAAAAGGAAATCATGAAATGTCCTAAGTCTTTATCAAAGTTTGTGAAAATTGGCAGATTATCAGTGCTGTTAATACAGATCCAACATTTTTTTTGTTTGTTTTATCACAACGACTTGCTTTTCTCCTGTTTGTACTTTTTACTGAAGTATAGAGTAAATTCAACTTTCCACCTTTCAGAATGGCATCCTGTACTTTTCTTTAAAAGATGGTGATTTATGCACCTGAAATCCATTTTACTATTTCTCTACAGGAAACCTTTAGAGGCTCTATATAGTAAATGACGACCAGCTGCTCTGTTTATATGTCACCATACTAGCTTTACATTCTCAGAATGCTGACATTAAATTTCCTTTCCACTTTAGCATCTTGGGGGCTGGATTACTCTGCCCATCCCATAGAGAAGATCCATAAACCAAAGTGTAGGTTTTCACTGAAAAGGTGAATCAAAACAAATAAAATACGTGATGACTAACAAGAGTTCTACTCTGAAAAATTACTTTAACACATTTGGATGAAATGGAATTTGTATTTATAAGTTTTCAAATGGAATTGAAAAATACACTTTTCATAGCATCTTCATTTTGTACTCACAATACAAGTGAAAGTCACGTCCTTGCTCTATTTTTTACATAAAGGTATAATATGTAATGTTTTCAATATCTAACAGAATAAAACCCTTTGTATCTCTCAATCTTTTTGCCTACGTGTATTTTATTGCTATTATTTCTATTCTAAAGTATGAAAGTAAGTAATATTATGTGACTGACAAAGGAGAGCTATGTGAAAGTCTATTTGTATATAGGAAACAATAGCAAAGCATAAGTGACTATTTTTAAGATCTTTTAAAATCTTAAACCTGATTACTTATGAAAGACTAATAATTAGGAATCACTCAGCAAGCAATATTAGAATTTAATGGCAAGAGAGTACCCAGTTTGCCTCCACATTTATTTGATTACATGAGTTAATCAATCCTTACTTATTAAGTTTATACAATCTTGGGCCCTAATAGAAGCACATTAGATTTTACATTTAATACATTTTGTAAGCTACCATGGTTCTCCATTCTTCTTAGTAGTATAAAGATTTTAGCATGATATACAAACCACTCAATTTATAAGTTGGTAAAATATAATTGCACCAAATCAATGTGAATTCATAATGAAACCAAATAAAACATTATTATTGTAGGAATTGGATATATATGGTTATATATTAAGTTTAAATAAATAAATATGTGTACTCCATAATCAAGTATTCATTTAAAATACACATATCAAAACAAAATATCAATACTTAAAGTGCCATGTCATGTGAAACAAATGTGTGATACTCAATATTGAATAAATAAAAAATAACAATTTATATTTAGAAATAATTTTGAGATATAGAATTTCAATCCATATTAATATTATGAGATAATTTCCTACAATATGTTTAATTTTTAAGAATCAAATAGTTTTAAAAATAAATGTATTTTTATAATTTAATTAATGATTAAAGGTTACTTGAATTTCTACATAAATATGAATGGAAAATTGGAAGCATATAAAGATACTAAGATACTAATTTTTTGCTGCATTTGATTTGTTTCTCTTATAGAAAATAATTATGAATATACCTTAAATATATCATATAAGATTATACAAAAATGTATAACAAATATGAGTTATCTTGTGTATATCATATATGAATATATAAAAATGAATAATAATATTAATATAGATTAATAATAATGAACATATCAAAGTATGTTTATATGTTTTTGCTGCCTTTTAATTTGACAAAGAGCTTTTCAAAGAATCGTTTTGTCCCTTTTTGCATTATCTGACACTAATTCTCCCATTGTTTATTTTAAATCAACACTTTATTTCATTTAATTGCTGAATAATATTTCATCATGTATGTATGTATATGTCTGGGGTAAGAACTGAAAGGGGGGGTAATTAATGGCTAATTTGAAGCAACTTTGTAATGCTATTCATACAACTTCCATAAAGTCTTTTTTTAAAACATTTAATACTTAAAAATCTCTGCTCCATAATTTAAATTAATGACACATTAATCATCAGGCAACATCACATCAAATAATCTTATCTTCCCCCACCCCAATTTGACTAATACTGTGTGTGGCGTTTGGAATGAGATTGACCCTATAGGCACATACAAAATAATATTTGGTCCCCAACTTGTGGAACTGTTTAAGAAGGTTAAGGATGTATAGCCTTGCTGGGAGAGGTTTATCTCTGAGATAATGTAGTCATACATTTGCTCTGTCATCATGAATCTATAAAACTATCAGCCCAATTAAATGCTTTAAGTTATAAATTCCTTTGTGTTTTATCACAGTAGTATAAGTAGTAGGTATAGATGTTGGTAATAGGGAGAGAGATATTGTTGGGACAGGACTGACATTGCTGTTTGTGTGTGTGTGTGTGTGTGTGTGTGTGTGTGTGTGAAATGTGGGAGTCTTTAAACTTTGAACTAGAAAAATGATTGAATATGGTAAGTAGAACGTAATGGGCCACCTTATTAAGAACTTGGCACATAATACTTCTAAAAGCAAGTTGACCATGGAGGCCACAGCTCAAGATGTTTAAGATGTGAACAATATTAGCAAGTGGTTCACAGACTAATTTTGTGATATTTTGTCAGAAATTGTTAATACTTTCTGCCCTTGTCTTAAGAATTTATATGAGGCAAAATTGAATAGCAATGGAGTCATTTTTTGTCAGAGGAAATTTTAAAATAATCTAGCATTGATTCTATAGAGTAATTATTAATAATCACTCTTAAAGAGGCCTACAATGATAAACTGTAAGTGTGACCGAAAATAATACAAAATATACTGTTTAAAGAGAAAGAACCCAAAATATTATTGTTGGAGTCATTGCTTTTGCTCAAAACGATAAAAAGATTAAAATGATGCCTATTATATAATGGGGTAAAGGGATAAGTGCCCTAAAGAGGTGACTTGTGAAAAAGAGAAGCCAAGGGAATTTTTTGCTCTTAAAAAGCAGCAACAACAGAGAGCCTAGATCCAGTAACTCATGAGATCAAATGAGGAGACCCACAGACAAGCATTCGGTAGAGGTCAGGAAACCCCACAGAAGAAGGAGAGGAAGGGTTATACAAACCAGAGGTATAGAAAACACCATGAGAAGATGGCCCACAGAATCAATAAGCAGGCTCCTAGGATCTCTGACACTGAAGAGACAATCATGGGGACAGCATCTATCAACACGAGCGCATTTGTATTTACATTATGGTTGTATAACTTGTTGTTCTTGTAGGACTCTTTTTTATTGGTTTGAATTTCTAATTGGTATCTTTTAATTAACTATTTTTTTCAAACGATCTTTTCTCCTTTTATGTACATATTCCATTTCTCACTCCCTCTCCTCTCCCTGATCCAGCCCCCTGCCCACACACACACCATATCTACTTCCTCAGAGAGGGGAAGGCTTCCCTTGAGGAGTCAACAAAGTCTGACACATTGAAGCATAACCAAGGTTCTTCCCCCTTGATTTAGACTTAACAAGGTATCGCTCTGAAAAGAATGGGCTCCCAAAAGGAGTTCAAACACTAGTGACTAAAGCTGGTCCCAGTGCCAGTGTTCCCACAGACTGTCCAAGCAACACAACTGTCACCCACATTCAGAGGGCCTTGTTTGGTCTTATGCAGGTTTCCCCGCTTTCAGTCCAGAACTCCGACTAGCTCAGGTCAGTGGTTTCTGTGGGTAGTACAACATGGTCCTGAACCCTTTGCTCTTATTGTTCCTCGTCCCTCTCTTCTACTGGTCTCCAGAAACTCGATCCAGGGCTTAGCTGTGGATCACTGACTCTACTTCATCAGTTTTTGAATGAAGGTTCTTAGTCATCGATCTGGCTGTGGATCACTGACTCTACTTCCATCAGTTTTTGAATGAAGGTTCTATGATGTAGTCATCAATCTGATTACAGGGGAATGCCAGTTCAGGCACCCTCTCCACGATGGGGTCATAGCTGGGATCATCCTTGTGGATTTCTGGGTGTTTCCCTGGTGCCAGGTTTCACACTATTCTCATAATGGCTCCCAAAATCAAGATATCTCTTTCCTTGCTCTTCCTCTCTATCGTTCTCCCATCTTGAACAAGTTGTTCTCTCATGTTCTCCTCCTCCTTCCCCTTCTTCCTGCCCCCTTCCCTTCTGCTCTCCTTCTCCCCCTCCCCCACATACTCCCGATTTTCTCAGGAGATCTTATCTATTTTCCCTTCTCAATAGGATCCATGTGTGTCTCTTTTAAAGTACTCCTTGTTACCTAGTTTCCCTGGGGTTGTGGACTACAGGCTGGTTATCCTTTTCTTTATGTCTAATAAAAATGACAACCTACAGAATGGGAAAAGACCTTCACAAATCCCACATCTGACAGAGGACTGATCTCCAAATATATAAAGAACTCAAGAAACTAGACATCAAAATACCAAATGATACAATTTGTAAAATGGCGTCCAGATCTAAATAGAGAATTCTCAACAGAAGAATCTCAAATGACAAAAAGACACTTAAAGAATTGTTCAATATCCTTAACCAGCAGGGAAATGCATATCAAAATGACTCATAAATATTTTCTTACACCAGTCACAATTGCTAAGATCAAAAACACTGGTGATAGCTTATGGTGGAGAGGATACAGAGTAAGAGGAACACTCCTCCATTGCTGTTGAAAATTCAAAACTGTACAGCCACTTTGGAATTCCATATGATGTTTTCTCAGAATATTGGGAATCAATTTACCTCAAGACCCAGGAATACAACCTTTGGGTATATACCCAAAGGGTGCTCAACCATTCCACATGGACATTGGCTCAACTGTGTTTGTAGCAGCATTATTTTTAATAGCCAGAACCTGGAAACAACCTAGATGCCCCTCAACCATAGAATGGATAAAGAAAATGTGGTGCATTTACACAATGGAATACTACTCAGAGGTAAAAATAAATGGCATCATGAAACTTGCAGGCAAATGGATGGAACTGGAAAAACCCATCCTGAGTGAGGTATCCCTGACCCAGAAAGATAAACACAGTATATACTTACTCTTATGGGACTCACAACCATGGGAGAGGCAGGTGTCTCTGACTCTTTCACCTACTGGGTTCCCTTATTTAGCCTTGATGTGAGGGTTAGTGGCTAGTCTCATTGTAACTTTCTATGCCATGTTTTGTTGATATCCCCTATGAGGCCTGCTCTTTTTTTTGCAGGAAATGCAGGAGTTGTGGATCTGGGATAAAAGGAATATGAGGGAGGCACTGGAGGGATTAGAGGAGAAGCTGCAGTAGGTATGCAATATTTTTGAGAAAAATAAATATAAAATGTTAAAAATGAAAAAAACATGTTCAACCCACCTCCCATCGCCATCAAATCAACATTAAGACAATGAGATTCAAGGAGGGCAATTTTTAAACCCGTTTGCAGGATGTACCATTATCATCTGGTTTTAGGGTCAGGAAGGACAGACATCAGTACTCTTCAGTAAAGGAAAGCAGGTGAAGGTCAGGCATTTGCAGGGGCACCTCTTCCTGAAAGAAGACCTTGAGAGACCATTATGAGAAGCTTTAGATATGAAGACTGGGGAGTGTTTGGAGACTGCAAGATGTCAGAATATCCAGGGCAATGGTATATCTGTCAAGAAGAGCTGGAAAAAGGGAGGAAAACCAACCAAAGAAAGAGGCATAGAAACTGGAAGGGCAGAGCCATCTAAGTCCTTTCCCATCAGATGTAGGAAACAGGAGTTGGAGTTTGATCTGCTAGGTTTTGGTATTTCTTTGGCCAATTATTTTTTTCATTATGTCTCCACTCCTCTTTCTTGGAGACTAATGTACATTCTGTGTCATTGTGTGTTGAAGTACATAATGTGCTTTTTCGATTTACAGAGGTCTCCAAATAAAAATTTCCCTTGAGCAGAAAGTAGTTTTGGCTTTAAAAGTGTTTATACTGAGGAAGACTGTGGGGCCATTTAAAGGTGTACTAAATGTGGTTTTCTTTGTAATATTGCCATAAGCCTATAAGAGACAAGTAGTAGAATGTGCTGATTTGACTGAGAAGGCTCCGTGATGTCTTATTTGAATAATTGGTTTCCAGGTGGTGGACTGTTTGGGAAGAGAATATTTCTTCAAGGATTTGCCTTGCCCCTGGTGTTTTATCAGAGTAATAAAAATGTTATTAATATGCTATTTTAACAGTTCCTTTCTTTATCTTTAAATACTAAAGATATTTAAACTTGTAGTCAAATATAAAAGTTAAAGTACAGAGTAAAAGCAAAACAAAACAAAAATAAAAACAAAAATATAAGGAAAACATATATCTTTTCTCCCAATATAATCTTTGTAGGTAAGAAAAAACTGTCCATGGCTATTTTCAAATATCAACCATTCCCTAGTACCTACAATTTCTCTCAAAGAATTTAAGTAGATTGAAAAAATATATGAATACTTCTTACTTTAACTTATAACATTTAATCTGCCAGGAAGCATTTTATGATTGATCAACAAAAAAATCATGAATAGATGTATTTTCATCTAATATAACTTATTTTGTTACATTGCAAGTTTCCATATTAAAATACTATTTTGCATTAAAATATGCAAATTAATCAGACTGCTGATATAAGGAATAAAACATGAATTTAACTTCAAAGTTGTTACTTAGCAAATAATTATTTAAATTATTAAAGACGGAATGTCAGTGATGTGTAACCTCCCCAGAGTGTCCTAAAATTGTACAGGTTCTTGCCATTTCTTGGTTGCCACAGCACAGCTTGATAAAAATCTTACACTGAAGATGCCCCACACTTTAGTTACCTAATAAAGAGAAATGAAGCAGGATCTGAGCTGGAACTTTCTGTTAGTTTTTGCAGTTCCCGAAGGTATAATACAGGCTGTTGGAGGAGAAAAGCCATTAGTGGTCTTCCCTCACTGTGAACCCTATGAACTACAAGACCAGTCTTCCAGACTTATGTGCCTTACGAAATTGTTTCACTAATGTCATGAGTGCAACAAACTGCCTTCTGATAGGATCGAAGGGTCATTTAATTGAATGGAATTCATACCTGGGTACTGTAAACCTGATATAATATGGTGGGGATGTTCAAAAACCTAGAAAGTGAAGTAAATACAAGTGTGTAGCTATATTGACACAACCTCAATGCAACTTGCAAATATTTATGTTTCTATCTACAGAAATGTCCTCCTCTGTCTTAATCCAGTTTAATTTGTGATTGTACATACTTATTTTTTTATAATGGCCTGTACAAATAATGAAGACTGAATAACAAATGTGTGCTCAGCCCTAAAAAAGACATGAACATCTTTTTCTCTAAGGCTCAGGGTACTTTTCAGAAGAATGGGGAGAAACCACACAGGAGACAGAAGATAAAGACATAGGTATTACTTTTTTCTGGACAAAACAGTGTGATTGCAGAAAGTAACTCACAACATCTGAAGATAATTGCATTGAGTCTGTACAATAATGGATTCACCCACAACCAGACACTGATTGGTAGGGGCCTCAGGGGGCCCTGAAATCACTGTTGAACTATATGATACTGACTGATAGGTTTAGGAAGAGGGAGGAGTAATGCCTTTAGTTTTGTATTCACTGATGACCCCAGTAGGTTCCAATAGACAACCCCAATCCAATAATCACACAAAAGGTACCAAATAAACTAAGTATGTAACAAACCAATGGTTATAAATTTGGTAAAGATTTTGGAGGGGAAGAAGGGGGAATGATGAGAATAGAATGGAGATTAATGAGTTTATGTAGAGACATTATTCAGAATTTATTACACACACATATGTAAAAATAACAAAGAACAAAATAAATAAGTTGAAAAATAAAAGTAGAAATGATGATAACATTCTTACATGAATTTTTTTCTGAAGAGGGCATAAAATATTTCTACTACCTACTTATGCTTAGGGAATTCCATGTTACCACAACTGCTCTAGAGGAAGTTGAGCACCCAGAGTGAGGAAAATTTTTTACTTCTGGTAGGCAAAGGTATGCAGAAAGTTCCATGTCTTACAGTAGGAAATTGTGGACCCAGGTGGATTCACTAGAATCACAGGCACTTGGAAATGTTTCACATTACTTAGAAGCTCAGAATGTACCTTTGGACTCTGGGGGAGGAATCTCTCTGAATGAGTCAGGTATGATTGAGTGTGGAGAGTTCTATGTCTTGCAGTGGCATCAGAGGAAGCTCAGATGAAGAATGGGGGCAGGATTTAAATGCTGGCTAGGTCCACAAGTGTGTGGATGCCATCCGTCTCTTACTAGCTGTAGTGTTAGCTGTGGGCCCAGAATGGGTGATGGAACTTGACTTTTAAATAGGCCTACAGCTCTCTAGAGAATTCCATAACTCACACAGACAGCTTTAGACATAGGCAAGGGGCCTTAGTTTACACAGGGAATTAACTGACCCACAGAGGAATATTCAAGATACAGAATCTAGACCTAACTAATAATTCCAAAGATGGAAACGACACTTTAGCCCTAAGGTTTAGTTCTCCAGAGAACACTACATGCATCACTAGAAAAAGAAAAACAACCCCATGATGTTGGATTCCCCTCTGTATGCTGTGCATAACATTGGTGAATAAAGAAAATGCCTTGGCCTGTTGATAGGGCAGAACATAGTTAGGCGGGGAAACTTAACTGAATGCTGGGAGAAAGGAGGCAGAGAAAATGAGAAGCCATGGAGTCGCGGCTGGAGACAGATGCGCTGAAACTTTGCTGGTAGGCCATGACCTCGTGGTGATGCACAAATTAATGGAGATGGGCTAAATTAAGATGTAAGAGTTAGCAAATAAGAAGCTAGAGCTAATGGGCCAAGTGGTGATTTAAATAATATAGTTTCTGTGTGATTATTTTGCGACTGAGCATCTGGGAACCAACAAGTGGCCTCCTACTACAAACCTAAATAGAATTAAAATAAAAATAATAACAAGAAAAAAGTAAAACTTCAAGAAACTAAATCTATATGTGGATGTCTCAGCACAAAACAGAAACAGGACAAAATATGAAGATAATGTATATCATTCACGAGTACTAATCTTATAATTATGGCATCTAATGAAAGGTTTTGGAAGAACTTCCTGACAAAGTATTCAAAAGAATGATAAAATACATTTTCTATGAATTAGAAAAGATATGAATATATTCCAAGACAGCAAAATAAAGAGATTAAGAAATTTAATCCATGATATGATAATGAGAGAGAATTGAAGATGAAAATTTAAGCTGATACTTAAAGAACAGTTCCCTGTTCAGCTACCATCAGAGAAACTTTCTCCTGTAGCGGAAAGGAGCAAATATAAGAGCCCAGAGCCAGACATTATGCAGAGTGAAGACCTTAATTAGGGTGTCTACTGTCGAGATGAAACACCATGACCAATAAGCAAGCTAGGGAGGAAAGCGTTTATTTGGTTTACACATTTTTCTTTTCTGAGACAGGGTTTCTTTGTATAACAGCCCTATCTTTCCTGGAACTAGCTCTTGTAGACCAGGCTTTCCTCAAAGTCACAGAGATATGCTTGCCTCTGCCTCTTATGTGCTGGGATTAAAGGCTTCGACACCACCACCTAGCTGGCTTCCACTTTTATATCACTTCTCATCACTGAAGAAAATCAGGAAAAGGAATTCAACAGGAAAAGAATCTGGAAGCGGGCACTAATGCAGAGGCCATGGAGGGATACTGATGGTATGACTCTACCAATAATAATCTGGGCTCTCCCGGACCAATTATGAATTAAGAAAACATCCTAGCTCTTGCCTGGAGCCTGATATTACTCAGGCATTTTCTTACTTGAGGATTCCTCTTCTCAGATGATTTTAGCTTGTGTCAAGTTGACATAAATCTATGTACCACAGTACCATAGTCCTAAATGGGATATCTCCCTCAAATTCATCCCATAAAGAGTTCAGAGAACCCTGAAGAAGTGGAGCAGGAAAGAGTGTAAAATCCAGAGTGGAGGGAGGACAACCATCTAAATCAATGTGAACAAAGCTTATATGAATTCACAGAGGCTGAATAGTCATACATAGGAAAGGAAATGCTTTTTCCCATATCCAAGAATGGCAAACACGGTGCTGGCAGGTTTTGCCCTACTCCCTTCCCTCTTCCTTGCTAAATTTTTAGATTACATTCCTAATGCTAGGCCCCCATAGTCTATTTCCTTATTTGGTCACTAAGTTATTGCTGAGGTGAACCACCGAGGTACAGCAATCAAAATTCTTTATTTGACTACACTGACTTGCATGTCCAATCAGAACTTACCAACTCATCCTAACATACTGTCCCTAACCATTCCTCATTAAAAATCCACTTTTGAGAGACACCTGATAATTAGTTTGCCAGCTTCAGTCATCAGGACACCCCCCAAACCCCACTTGGCCCTCTGGTGTAACAAATCTTTGCAGTGAGAAACTGGTCTGAGTGTGTTCTGTGCAGATACTCAGGCCCCTTAAAAGACCTGTATGGGTCTCCACCAGATCCTCTGTGAATACATTATGGCTCCAAGTTTATTGTTTCTATGGGGTTCTGAGTATGTAAATTAGGGGATCTCTGATACTCGTGACTCCTCTTCAGCTCTTTTCCTTCTGAAGGTTTGTTGTCTTCAACGTCATTGTGACATATTTGACTTACCTTAATATATTTTATTTTATTAGTTTTTAAAAAATAAATAAATGAAGGAAGGTAGGGAGGAAGGGCAGAAAATCGTGTCACGATGCTAAAGGTTACCAACTGAACCATTATTTAGACCTGCTGGGAGAGAGAAAATAAATGTTCTCCAATAGAATGAAACATCAATCACTCCAGCATATGCCTCATGTTCAGCTGTAATGGGCCAATATATAATTGACTACACCATTTTTTTCTTTGTCTGTATCTGTGTGTGAGTGTGTGTGTGCACGTGCGCATGTGCTATTGGTTACAGTTCATTGTTTCTTCTGTGTGTGCTTTGATTTTGCAGCATTGCTTTTATTTCATTTTCTTGGTTGATAAAGAACTTAAAGTTGGGTGGGAAGGGAAGAGGGTTTAAAAACATGGCAGAGGGGAAACACATCAAAATATGTTTAAATTTAAAAGTTGTTTAAAAGAATAATTACATACGAGAAGGAAAAGTTAAGCTGAAACTATATTGGAAACCAAAACCTTACTAATCAATCTCTGTGTAAAGTTTCAGTATTAGAATGGGCCACAAAGGAAACAGAAGTAGGAATGGAATAAAAGGGAGTGTGACTGGGTCACTCAATCATGGGCACAAATAATTTAAAGAGGTAATACAAGCAAAATAAGGGAGTTCTGAGACACCATGTAAAACCTAAACTTTTGATTATGTTAATCAAGTGAAAAATGGATAATGAAAATGTGGCATATAAAAGCAACTAAATTTTATTCAGTTCTAAAGAAAAATGGTAGTCTGAAAGTTCCATGTAAATGGATGGAGCTGGAAAACATTGCCTTGAATAAGGTAACCCAGATTAAAAGGACAAACATTGCATGTTTTCCCTTCATCAGGTACACTTTAGCATTTACTCTTTAAATTTCTTAGTTTAATTTGGAGTATTGGTAGCATCCAGGAAACTAAGTAGGGTATAGTTTTTGGAAAAGAAAAACCATAAAGGAAGAACACAGGTGATATAGGAAACTAACAAAGAGGAATGTTCAAATGAGGAGGGGTATGTAGGGTACAGCAGAGGAGGGGATTAGGCAAAAAATAACTAACACCAAGTGTGTCTGAAAAAGCGTGTTTGTGTATACATCTGCTTTTAGTTACCTTACACTGGGGATTATGTTTAACCTTGATGCCTTAGATTCCTGACAGGTGTTGGACACTTCCTGTGACCATTTTCAATTTCAGCGATGACCAGTGTAGCAAGATACGCCCACAAGCGTAGTTGTAGCATGAAATCTATAGAAGTTTGCATCTTCTTTCTGCTAGGATCTGACACCTGCTTCACAAGAGGAGACATCTGCCTGGTATTTATCTGACCAAGAACAAACTCTCAAGGAGTTCCCTGTCTCCAGAGGTGAAACTTCCTTTCTTTCTAAATGATATAATATCTATAATATCTGTATTAGTCAAGATTAATCAAGGTTCTCTAGAGTGTATACATGCATATAAATTATATATATAATATTCGGTACTATATACTATGTATATAGCTGTTGGTTGTGGTTAAACTACTCGAATAATGCCTATCTTCAAAATGAAAGTACAAAATCCAATAGAAACCTTTTTGAATAAAAGATAGAAAATGCCTGCAGTGGGGTAGTCAAACATGCTGGTGAGAGTAAGGAAGGCAGGGGAAATATAAGCACTCTTCTTCTTTGCTCCTTCAAGGGGGCTGCTACCATTAGGTGTGGCCCACAGGTCTTCATAACTCAAGTGCGCCAATCAAGAAAAATCCCTCACAGGCATGCTCAGCAGCTTGGCTTTTGATTCCAGATGTAGTCAAACTGATAACCGAGATTAGCAATCACAATATCAGACTGCTCTCTAAATTTATATCCCTCTGCCTTTTGATTAAGAAACTTTCTTAGAACTCCTTAGGGATACTTGTGAGGTATATGGTGCTTAGCAGAGAATCCCAATACAAATAAAAGTACAGAGAATCCGTGAGTATTGGTGGCTTCAGTCATAAGTGGGACATCTATATCATACTTTCTCCCCAGAGCTCATAACATAAGGAAAGAGAAATCAAAGGATTATAAGAGCCAATAATTGGAAAATACAGAAGCTAAATAGTGCGTTGGAATATGATAGCACTATTGAATTCATAACCTTACAAATACTGTTGTTTCCTGTAGAAGACCTGACAAAATGAAACCACTCATAATTCTAACATAGAATAGGAAACTCTTCATGATCTTATGACCATCATTGAAGAGACATGAAAGAGAGGATGGATGCTTGGACATAAAGAGTCAGTTTTAAGTTTAAGGGTATGACTCCTGGGTAAGTTTATTGTGCACAAGTGGATGGCCTCACATCCAGAAGTATGCAGAGGGTACAACTTACAGTCAATGGTTACTTAAAAAAAGGAAAGGAAAACAATTTGTCAGGAAAGTGGGGTAGATATAAAAGCATTAATTTAAGGTGAATATGTTGCCAGCTCATTGTATAACACTTTCTGAGAATTGACAAAAATATTTTAAAAGATAGTAAAAATGATTCTATTAAAATAGAGTTCAAAGTTTTTACTTTCACAGAGATTTTAATGTAATTAAACTAAAAGATCTAATGTATAGTTGATGATTGGAAATGAATTCTCTTTTAAGTCCTGAAAAAGAAATTAACCAAAAAGTAATCATGTAGAATGGGAATCTATTATATGTTTAAACTTGCAAAGCCAGAGAATGTAAAGTAAACATTTTGTTTTATTTTTCGCTTCTCCTTAGAATGCACAGATCCTGTTCAACATACAAAATGCCTTTAATAGTCACTTAAACTTTTTATAAAACAAATATTTTTCATCTAAAAAGCAATATTTTTCAAATATTATTTAGAACAATATTTTATATATTTAGCTATTAAAATTATGTTTTATAGTATTATCATTTATTATTATTTTAAGAACATTTTCAGTCATTTATAAAGAACACTTTTAAGAACCATTATCTCTTTTTGTTTTCTATATTAGTTACAAAAAACATATTTCAGTAACTCAATCATGAGTATGTGACAGCTACAAAGCAGTCTCCTCCTACTTATTAAACACAAATCTTTACTCTTCATAGGCTTCTATGGTCACAGGTCATTCATGTTTTCTTGGGTTGGCTTGATATTCTTAGCAGACTGATTTCCTGGAAGATTGAATATGAAAATATCTTCATCGAAACAAACTGAAAAAACTGACTTTTAACTCTGTAGCTGTTATCCATAAGATTTCACCATATGTAATCACTCTTTTCTGCTTTCAACCTTCAGAGTGTCTTACTGTGATTTAGTAACAATCATGTCTGGATTCTTCCTCTCTGACATGACCCTTTAAAATTTATGTCCCTATATCCTACATCAGTCTCAGCTCTAAAAGCTGCAATTTGAAAGCAAGCTAGGGTCTCCACCCTTTAGGACATTTCAGCTATGGAAAACTAATATAGCATACAAACAAAAGACTTATATAATTTTCAAAGTTAGTTAATCAGGCATATTTCATAATAGAAATATAAATTAATCATTTTATAGTCATTATTTATTACTTTATCTTGTTTGTGTATCTGTCATACATATCATATATAATGTTTTATATGTGTTAAATAGAACTAAATGACAACTAAAGTGAAGAAGCAATCATTTTATTTCTCAAAGATGAGCATAGACCAAACTAAATTCTGTAAATGTCAGAAATAGTCATTGATAACACTGAAGGATTCTTATCAACATAGGATATGTTATGAATTGCACACAAGAAACAACACTTTATTTGGAGAGTAATAGCACTATCTCAACCATAAGTACGGAAGCAGCAAAAATATCAATGTGTGTGTAATATGGACAATAATTTGAAGTTTTTTTATTTTTATATTTTATTGATAGGATATTGAACATACAGCTAGCATCTTTAAATTTGTAATTTAGAAAAGTAAACCAGCTTGCATACACACACACACACACACACACACACACACACACACTTTAACTTAAAAGAATAACAAAATATTTAACCAGATTTACTTTTCAGTGCTGTTGTTGAAAGTTATGTCTTTTTTTCCCCTTTAGTCAGCAAGTTTCTAAATAAGCTTTAACAAATTTTATTTAGTGTGAAGTTAAAAATTATAATGGGTTGTCCTGAAATCTTATTTTTAAATCAGGGAAAGGTTTACTTATCTAAAATAGTCTCTAAATTCAGGAGCATCACTGATGCTTATTCTTACAGGGGCAATAGTTTCTGTTATATTACTTACATTTATAGAAGAAAATGTGTGGACCAGAAGTGAGGTTTATTATTTAAGGTCATGCCTTAAAAGATGTGCCTGGGAAATAATGAAAAATCTTGAAAGTGGAACAAGATATGACAATCATATAAGGGAAGTGAAGCAAGAAAATAAAACATCTTATTCAGGTCATACTTGACTAATTATTTTAGACTTTTCTAGCATTTGTTTTGGGTCAAATTGATTCCTCAGCCATTTCTCAAACCAATTACTTTTTCTGGCATCTAGGCATTGTCTTCAACATTCAGATGAAGCATCATCTCATCAAACAACTGGCAAGAAGATCTTCCCCTTCTCATGAAGACTAAGGCATTTGATCTAGACCAAGTGTCAAGTTTGCTTTATTTTTCACTGAAACCCTAACCAAACTCCTGAATGACTCTCTGCTAACAACATTGTTCTGTATTTGCTCAGAGAAAAGCAGCACTGTTAGACATTGCCAATATGTCATCAACTATCTTTAAGAAAACATGGGTCTTGTGTGTGCTAATACCTGTGATCTGGAATGTTAGAATACTAAGTAGTAGTCATAAAATGAAAGGCAGGTTGAATGTTCAGAATAGATTTCTGTGCACTTTCACAACACTTAAAAACATAAATTAATAATTCTGCTTGTCTTAAAAAACTGTAAATTTAAATAGTCTTTCAATAATGGCAAATGAAATATTAATTTAAAATGTGGACTTTTTGCATTTATAATTTTATCATATAGTGAGTACTCTGGGATAAGATGTATCTAATTAAATCTTCTAGAACAATGAGTCAAGTTGGCTCAATAAAAAAAAAGTAAAAATAAATTTCCATGCAAATGGAGAACTACATTAGCACAAATGCTAAAATAATGACTTATGAAATATGTGGTTGTAGTGAATACAAATGAAATCATGATTTTCCATTTACTTAATGTGTACTATTAAATGATTCATATGAATGTCAGGAGGGTTTTTCAAATGGTTCATTAAAACAATTTTTTTAAAGATAAGTTAGAATTATTATTAAAATATTATTATGAATCAGATGTTTATTGGGGAAGATCTGAAAGTGAAAATAGCAGGGAAAGAACATAAATTAAGATCAAGAAGAGACTTCATGTATCCATAATCTATAAATGTCATTGAATTAATAGAAATCAGCATGTTTAATAAAAATCATCTAATAAGCACTCTTTCAATATTCTAAAATATATAAACTTAAAAAATAAATATTTTAATACTGTTAAGACTTCAGAATAATTTTTATATAAATGAAAAATTTTAAGAAAAAAATATTTGATATTATTTGGATTAAAATTCAGTTGTATTTCTATATAATATGCACATCTACATAGGCATAGACTGTTTTTCTGAAATGCTCTGGGTTTTGTGGTCTGAAAGGTTAAAGAACATCATAATTACAATATTTTAGAAACATTTTCAGTATTGTATTCATAAGAATCATATCTTAGCAAACATTTTTGTTTTCGATCCATAATTGTTATTTATTTGAAGTTTATCAAGATTGTTTTATAATGTAAAATCGATTCTAAACTGAACAGTTTAGTTTACAGACAAGTCCTTTATAAGGAGGGTCTAAGGGAGAACTGATTTTTTTATCTGCTGAATTTGGCTTGTGTTTTGCAAAGCAGATTATAAAAGCCAACCTAAAATTCTTCTGTCATCTGCTGGAATAACAAGCACGTTTTCACACACTGAATGTTTTAATCCTATTTGTCAGGTTGTTAGCTTGTGTTTCCAAATCTCTGATTTAACCTGGCCCACGAATCTCTGGTTAACTAAAGTGTAGAAAAAGGAAATGAGTTCCTGTCACTAGGCTGTTAAAAGGTCAACAAGAGTGACAGATTCGCCATCTCAATTGCAGATTTCCAGCTAAAAGCCAACTGATGTCAAGATTAAGTCAAAGCTGAGACCTCGCGATAATAAACAGATTGTCAAGAAAGCAAATGAGAATGCAGCTCGGAATAGGACGCCAGCCTATGAATCTGGCCATATGGAAATTAGAGGAGAGAGAATGAGAAAATGAGAGGTGGGGGAAAGAGGGAGATACAGAGAGCAAAAGACACAGACACACAGAGAGAAACAGAAGGAGACAGAGAGACAGAGAGGCATAGAGATGATAGGCATGAGAGAGAGAGAGAGAGAGAGAGAGAGAGAGAGAGAGAGAATATTGTGGGCCTTGACGAACCCAGCCTTGTTAAACTCACACTAAATTATGGATGTTTGCTACTCTGGATGTAGTGGGGCAAAGGAGAGGGAGCTCCCTAGAGATAGGGAAAGTGAAAAAAGTGGATGTAGGAATAATGAGATATTTAATATGTCTGTTTTCAAATTTTTAAAATAATTTTGGCTTCTATACTGAATATATGAGTAGCAGAAACAGTAAGAGCAAGTAGGAACAGATGAAATAAACAGAAGTGCAGCACTGGTTAATCAACAAATAGAAAATGCCACTGATGGTTGAAGTGCTGAGTAAGAAGTCTACCAATACGTAATCTTTAATTAAAAATACACATTGGATATCTTAGTTAGGGTTACTATTGCTGTGAATGAACACCATGATCATAGCAATGTAAAGAGGAAAGGGTTTATTTCACTCGTAGTTTCATATAACATTTTATCATCAAAAGCACTGATGGTAGGAACTCAAGCAGGATAGGAACCCAGAGGCAGGAGCTGGTGAAGAGGTCATGGAAGAAGGCTGCTTACTAGCTTACCCCTCAAGGCTTTCTTAGTCTGCTTCATAGAACCCCAAAGTATCTGCCTGGGATGGCCCCACCAACAATGTGCTTCGCCCTCCCAATTTAATCACAGTTTAAGAAAATGCCCTACATGCTCGCCTACAGCCCAAACTTATGCAAATATTTTCTCAGTTGAGACTCCCCTTCTCTGTTGAATCTAGCTTGTTTCAAGTTGACATAAAACTTGCCAGCACAAAAAATGACTGGAACTGATATACAACAATAGAAAGATGATGCAAAAATAAAATGATTAGAAGAAATCATTGCAAGTGAATTTTTATATTTTTACAGAACTGTAGAGTTATTCTAAAATGACTAATGTATACAAGTATGCATATAATATGTATATGTATGTATTTATGTGCATACACATTTGGAATAAATAGAATGGATATATGTGAATATAAGTGTATTACATACATGCATGCAAACTATGTATACATATGCATTTTACACATATATTATATATTCAAACATTTAAAATATGTGTGTGTATGTGAGTGTGTGTTTTCTATTATCCCCCAACCTCTTTTCCAGGCACTTGAAATAAAACAAAGAAGAAAAAATAGTAAATTCTACTATTACCTGTGGAATTTTCATTATCCTAGAAAACCGGAAAATGATTAAGGCTATTTTAGCATATGTGTGTGAATGCCTTCAAGTGCATGTATGTAGTGATGTTTGTTGAGAGATATCTAAAATGGTTCTTCTGAGACTGGATGAATTAAGAGAACATATTTGCAACAATCCATAGGATAGCATCATGAATATCTCGATGAATAACTTAAAAAGCCTTTAAACTATGAAGTATATGTAATGAAAAATATGAGGAAAGTGGAAATAAATGAGAATCAATATCTTTTTGCTTTACATTGTTTTTGTTTTTTTCTTTTTCTAAAAAAAAATTAGAACTGCACATAGAGTATTTGTGATATACCAACCCCTCCGCCCTCCAACTCCTACCATGTCTGTACTCAGCTTTCAAAATCTTTTCATGGTTGCACACACACACGATGTTAACTCAATCTTGCTGGTATATACATAATTAAATATGGCCTGACCCCTTGTGATAGCCTTTCAGGTGACATATAGCTGGGAGAAACCGGAGCCTTCATGCTTCAGCAGCCGCATCCAGTGGTTGCATGTAGCCCTTGGTCTATGGATAGGTCCCCATGAAAGTTTCTATGCACATGAAACTGTGGGATAGCATTCTACAGGTCGTTCATAGGCAATTTTATATTTACAATTTCATGGACACACCTTTCCATTCATGTCTAGAACATACTGTCTTGCAGAAGGCATCCTGGCATTCTGGTTCTCATGATTTTTCTGTCTCTCTTCAAGGCTATTGCTAAGTATTAGCTGTAGGGTGTATATTGTACATGTACCAATTGGGTTGGGTATTCTATTAACATGATGGCCGGCTTGTTGGGGTTTCTGTCCTGCCCAGTTCCCACAGCCAGCAAGTCCCAAAGAAAATCACACAGAGAGTCTGCATTAATTATAAACTGACTGGCCCATTAGCTCAGGCTTCTTATTAGCTCTTGTAGCTTATATTAACCCATTATCCTTATCAATGTTAGCCACATGGCTCAGTACCTTTTTCAGCGGGGCAGTTCACATCCTGCTTCTTCAGTGGTCTGGGCAGGACTGCGGGAGGACTTCCTTCCTCCCAGAATACTCGTGTTCTCATTTCCCCACCTCTACTTCCTGTCTGGTTTTCCCACCTATACTTCCTGCCTGGCTCATGGCCCATCAGTGTTTATTTTAATCACGATTGACAGAATACAGACAATTTTCCCGCACCAATCCTACAGTCACTTTTCCAGTTGTGGATCTCTCAGGTAGCCTCTGTTTGCTGTAAAAAGATGCTACTCTGATGAGCAGTGAAAGCTAGCCTTATCATTGTGCATAAGGATAAATATTTAGAACACATTTAGAAATGATTTTGTTTTAGGAGACTAGTAGCAGTAGTTTTTCCTCTAGGGTATATTTCCCTCCTAATGATGGATACTTGGCAACTTTTATAGTTGCAGGCCTGATGATCTGTTTTGTAATTCATGTGTCACAAATTAAATTCATTTTAGAAGAAGAAACTTCATTGGGGAAAATATCTCCATAAGACTGGCCTCTGGCAAACCTATGCTTTATTTTCTTGCTTAATGGTTGATGTAAAAGGGCTCAGATCTCCATTCCTGGGAAGGTGGTCCTGGATTTAATAAGAAAGCAAACTGTGAGTCTATTTGTAGAGAGGAAGGAGCGATAGTATGAGCAAAGGGTTCGAGACCATGATGAAGAAACCCACAGAAAGAGCTGACATAAGCTAGAGGGAGATCACTGACTCCAGACTGACAGCTGGGGAACCTGCATAGGACTGAACCAGGTCCTCTGAATGTGGATGACAGTTCTGTGGCTTGGGCAGCCTGTGGGCCCACTGGCAGCAGAACCACCGTTTATCCCTAGAGCATGAACTGGCCTTTTGGAGCCTATTCCCTATGGAGGGATACTTGCTCAGACTAATTACAAGGAGGAGGGCCTTGGTCCTGCCTCAAGTGATGTGGCAGACTTTGTTGACTCCCCTTGGGAGGCTTCACCTTCTCTGATGAATGGATGGGAAAATAAAAAAATTCTTTACAAAAAAATAGTAATAAAAAAATGTAAGCTGAGAAATCCATGAGTTTCTGCCCTAAGGTTCTGATCCAGTCTGAATTCCTATCCTGATTTCCAGCAGTGATGGAGTGTGACCTTAGAGTTGTAATAAGAAATAAACCCTTCTCTTCCAGTGTTCCTTTATGTCATGGTGTTTTAGTACAGCAATGGAAACCCTAACTCATACAAATGACTTCCCTTTTATTGAGCATTCCTTAAGTTTTTTAGACAGCTGTTTGTTTCGGGGTATAAGTGTTGCTACTGAACCATTGATAATGCTATCAGGGTTTGCATGACTGTGGTTCACAGACTTTATAGCTGGATAGGACTGATTGCTTTTCTCCCTTGGCATCTTGCACAGTTCCTTCCTATACTATGAGAGCATGTACTCAGGGAGGAGGATTCTAGGTCAGTACCAACTCTAGTGCTCCATTTCCATTTTCTGAAGGGTTTGTTGCCTCCAGTAATAGGATCTTACATTAACGTTCTAGGAAACCATGAAGGTGAAGAAAATGGCCTCCATTGTTTGGTGCAGTCACTCAGAGAGCACCCTCACTAATAACTCTTGGGAGATTTCCCTTCCCTTGTTGTGGTCCCCATGGATCTAGAATTATAGACAGTTGTACTCTAGTCACCTCAAGAGAACTGAAGGCAGATAACCATTGAGCAATAGTGTCAGATCCATAAAAGATTTATATCTGTATAGAGTCAGGGAGTGTTAGCAGTAGATTATGGGATTTTACACTAATCTTCTTTTGTCTTTGTGTAATACACTTTAAAGAATTTTCTCTGTGTATAAAAGTCCTATTTAAATATATCATCTATTTTTCCCTTTTTGTTCTAAATTTATAGAACTATTCTTCAAAATTTATGTATAAAATGGATTATTAGAAATATTATTACATATTTCTAAGCCAAATCTTTGTATCTAAAAGTATTATTAATATAGGGTTTTATAAAAACTTCATTGTTTAAGACTTTTTTATTTTAGTTTTTATTTTTGATTAATTCTAGACCATAGAAACATAGAGCTCCCAGAGGGACAACCACAAATAAACATAAACAGGAAGGTTCATTATGATTAAATTTGCATATCAGAAATATCAACAAAGTAAAGAATAAAGTGTTTTATACAAAAGATTTGTGTACCAATTACCAACTAAGTACTTCTGAAATATACTGATTAAAAAATGATCTTATAATAAAAACAAAATGTCAGTGTTCATTTTTCAGTGATTAGAACCTTAAAACTTTCCAAACTCTAATAGCATTCATTAGCTTGCTAAATATTATCCCTAAGATAGAGCTTGTAGAATCTACAGTACAAGTATGTGCTTAAGAAAACATGAGGAAAACACTGGTTTCCTTATAAAACATTTAACTTTATAATATCATCCTTAAGGATTAAAATATTTAATTTTAAAGACTAAATTTTCTAACTTTTAAATATAGATCTTTTTTAAAATTTATTCTTTTATTGAAAATATATTTCTCATATTGAGCGAAGTAACCCAGACCCATAAAAACAATTATTATATGTACTCACTCATAAGTGGTTTTTAGACATAAAGCAAAGAAAACCAGCCTACAATGCACAACCCCAGAGAACCTAGACAACAAGGAGGTCCCTAAGAGAGAATATATGAACTTAATCTATATGGGAAGTAGAAAAAGACAAGATCTCCCGAGTAAATTGGGAGCATGGGAACCATGAATGAAGGGGAGGGGAGAGGCATGGAGAGGAGCAGAGAAAAATGTAGAGTTCAATAAAATCAACAAAAAAAGAAAATATATTTTTCCATACAATAAATCTTGATTATGGCTCTCCTTCCTCTACTACTACCAGTTTCTTTCAACCTCCCCTTTGACCCTTATTCACCCCCTTTACTTTTTTCTCATAAAATAACAAGCAGGCTTCTATGGGATGATAATAAAATATAACAAGATAAAAGAGAAGCAGATACATCAGAATAGGACAGCACAAACAGAAGGAAAGAACACAAGAAAAGACAAAATGCAGATGTAGATAGAGACCCACTCATTCACCCATTCAGGAACCCCATAAAAACAAAAAACGGGGAAGGACCTGTATGCTTGACCTTCAGCACTAGTATAATTTCTCTAATTTCCTTATATGCACAATGTATTATTCATAGAGCAAGCACAAGATATAATAAAGTAAACAGCATAAAAGCATGTTTAATGACTTTACTAACTTAGGTTAAAAATGCTGAATTAGTCATAACACAGGATACATTCTCATATTCTTCATGACTGTTACAATCCATGGATGAAATATTATAAACTCTCCCTTTCAAACGAAACCTTAATTTCAAGGCTTGAATGAGATGCAGAGATAAAAAGGAGTTGAACAATTATGCTTCTCCTTTCATCTGAGCAATCCTTGCAACCTATAGGTTGCTTAAAATTTAACACTGATCACTTTTGACATGCCAGAACTAGTAACTCTTATGATTGTTACTTTCAATGTTCATAATAATAACACAGTAAGAACACCCCATTGTTAGACTGTCAACGCTCAATTTTAAGATGTAACACCAGAGAACTTACAGATTTATTTTTATATTGCTCAGGTATAGAACACAAAACTATTAAGTAATGAGAACCTCAAATACGAGTAATAAAACAACATCTACAATCAGATCCTTTGCAAAACTCAGTCTCTCCTAGAAGAAAAAAGCAACAAAAATAACAGGTGAGCTCTTGCAGGATTAAGTCCTTAACAAAAGCCTTACTAAATAATAGCTCCCAGAAAACTTTTGATTTTACCTTTTTCCTTCTCACTGTGTGACTCTGTACTCTATTTCACAGAACAATGCTCCACTGAGTGCTGTCACTCCTACAAATGCTGTGGTAGCAGCCAACAATTTTCAAAAGAAGCTGAATAATACATACATATCTTATTTTAATGTGCTCAAACACATGGACCTGTTCGTATTAGTGGTGAGTGGAGAATGTGACCAGAAGGTGAAAGCGCAGCCTGTGCTCTGGAGCCTGACAGCAAGACACCGCATGCGTCATTAGATATTCTCCCCAGAGCAGCTGCCCAATGGATCAGGAAAATGAATCCGAAATATTGTCTTTCTCATTCCTTCTATTTCTGCATACACAGACGATTATGATTATGAACAGTTGGAATTTTGTGTTAGCGCCTTAATTCTCTTCTTTTACCTTGTTAGGTTTTGTTTCTGAATCTGAGTGTCCTAACTCATGAATATGCTACAGAAAGTATCCATTGAACTTCTCTATGTGTATTGCTGTAAAAATGGACATTAGGAAATTTAATTTTTAAGTGGCAAAGTAGCTTTCTTAATTCTTTCCTTCCTTTCTGTCTTTTTTTATTTCTTTCTTCCTAACTTCCTTCCTTCCATCCATCCTTCCTTTCTTCTTTTTTTCTTAATTGCTTCTTTCCTTCCTTGCTTCTTTGCTTCCTTCCTTTCTTCCTTCCTTCCTTTCTCTTTGAATTTAGCAAATCACTTTACAGAAACAAAGTGAATATATAGGTAAAGTTTGTGCTCAAACTCAAATGAGTGTTTAAATCGGAAGCAATGTTTACTTTCATTTGCTATAGTAATATTGCAATCTCTTCCAAGAATGTATAAGAATAGAGATCAAAAGGAAAATCAGTTACATTGTTATGAATAATTATCATTTATAACATGATATTCAGTGCTGAAAATGCTAAGGGTTTGGATGTATGCATTTCTTCATCACTATTACTTATTGTAGGGACATTTATTTATAATCTCTTAATATGTAAAGAAAATGTAACTATGCTAAAGTGGTAAAAATTCAACCTCATTATATCAAGTTATATATTATTTTAATCAAGCCAGCAACAGCATTTAGTTGGACTTCCAATTTTAAGGTAAATTTAGCCTGTTAGCAATAATAATTCTCTTTATTTTGTAGCAATTCAATATTAAAGCACTATGGCAACAGTATCAACAAATTGAATTAGTTATGTTTACTTTGTTACAAGTGTATATCTAGTATAGTGTTTGAGCTTACATTTTAAGCCACATTGGGACAGCATAACAAATGTATACCCTAAATCCATAGGATGACTACAGAAAATATTAGAAAATTACATTGAAAGCAAAATGAACAAACAAAATATATGGCAAAGAGATTAAGCAGTTGACATTATGTCTCTGTTATTAGCTCAAAGGTTACTCATTTCTAGAACCATTAAAATAAATGACAGCTTTACTCTTTTGTTATTAAAGTCCATTGGAATGCCTTCTTAATGTCTCAAGAATAAAAAAGAATTAAATTTTAAAATAGGATAAAAAATAGAGTAGAAAAATAGGGAATTATTAGGTAACATTTTAAAGCATTGATTGATCCTACACATAGGGTAAAGCAAACATGGGATGCTGAGTTCTTAAACAGAAGACCCAGTGTACATCATTTTGTAAGTTAATCATTTTCTTAACGTTAGGCATTAATTTCACATGAATAGACATAATTTAAATTTCATTCTTGTCCGTATTATCCTTTCACCTAGAAGTATATCTGAGGCTAAATATATAGGAATAGATCTTACCTAGTAAAAATACACTGAAATTTACTGAATCCTAAAAGACAATAGGGACCACATAAAATCTGTTAGCAATTGTAATCACATTTTCTTCCAGTTGCTTTGATCCATCCTCATTTTGTACATGAATAATACAATTATATGCTTCAGCCTCAAGTCATCTACTGAAAATTATTTGTTAAGGTTGACAGTCACTCTCAGTGTTTCAGACCTTAAAGACATACATGTTCTTGAATTTGTGTTACTTCTCCACATTGTAAACTAGAGCTATACACACCTCATTCTTGAAACATATATTTCTTCTTTACTAGGCAATTCTCATCTAAAAAATTCCATTCATAAATTACAGAATATTTATTCTTGAGTGCAAAATTTGTCTGCTGAATACTAGGAGTAAGAGTTGCAGAATTCAATTTTAGACTCACCTAATTAATCTCTGTTCCCCATGGAAGAACTTTTTCTAGCCATCTGACTTTTATACGTCATTGATGACTTCCAATGTACATTTTACCATGAACTGAGCCTAGTTCATGGGATGAGTGCCTTGTCTGGTGGGTCTCAGAAAAAAAAAAAGTATCCTGTTAATAGGAGCATAAATATAAGATGCTATGAAAATGACAGCCAGGAAGTGGTCCTGTATGTTGGAAAAGGGCAAAGAACAAGTTGCAAATCCTAGCAAATGCACCTCCATTTTAACCCAGTTCCTCCAGCCAAGTCTTTATCCAAATTTGCAGAATTTCTCCAAATAACAGTAACAACTTGGGACTATGTCTTTGACACATGAGCCTCTGTGTGGCATTTCATTTTCACAATGCAGCAGTTAGAACCATGGGGAAGAACACCAGTGTGTGATTTATCTTTGTGAATTGCATAGCAAATGAATTAAAAATAACAGAAATATTTAATGAGCTAAATTTTATTTTCCTCATAATTAGATTAACTCTTTTGTTTGCTTTGCTTATGTGTTTGAACAAAATGGCAGGCATAACCAGGCATCAGTTTTCTTTTCTATCAATGTAAGATAATAAAAATTAAAAAGTGTATATTCATAGTAAAGATAATAAATGAATTTTCCATTTCTCCTGTTTCTTTTATCGCTTTTGGTGAAAATAGATTCTTTTTAAATACAATGTATCCTGGTTACTGTTTTCTCTCCCTCTACTGCTCTAACTTCATCTCTACTTCCTCTCCATCTACCTTTCTGTGTCTCATTAAAAAAGAAAAGGTTTCTATGAGATAACAACCAAACATCATCACAAAATAAAATATCCTCTTTAGAGAGGTTCCCTGATCTCTGACAGGAGGAATTGATGAAGATATTCCATTTAGGACCAAGAGTTCCAAGGTTACATCCAATTGAATTGTTGGCCAGAGGGATCATACCAACTCAATCACAAAACCTTTGACTACAATGCTGTCCTACCTACAAAATATGCTAGGGAAATGGTCGCACAAAACTTGTGGCAGTAAGCAACCAATGTCTGAACTTACTTAAGGCCCAATCCACAAGATGGAACCCATATCCAACACTGCCTTGGTGACTAAGAACCAGGGACTAGATAGCTCAGACACCTCATGTAATACCAAATACTTGTGGTCTAACAAACAACAAACAGTGATTAAATGACTCCTGATGATATTCTTCTACAGTCATAATCAGTGTCTTGCTCAGTCATCATCAAAGAAACTTCCTCATGAAACAGAAATTACGCAAAGAGTGAGATCTTGAACACTAATTGCTATACTGTTATGCTGCAAAGACTTTATCAATCAAGTCATATTACCTGTTCAAAAATATCTCTCTTAAGCGTATCACTTCTCTTTTTTCCTTTTGCTTTTTATGTTACAAAAACTTGAACTAATAATTTTCATATATTTTTTCCTTTTTGCTTTCATATGTTTTCTAAAAGAAATTGAGCAGTTTTCCAAGATAAAGTTGCTTTTATTCTCAATTCTAGTTTAAATTGTATCATGATTAGTGATACAATTTAGATTAATAAGGTAGGGACGGCCAACATTTGTCCTAGTTCTCTTTTTCCCTGATAGGAATTTATAAAATGAGGGATAATCAGTGTTAACACATAGTAATCCTTGTTCTGTTGATGTCTTTCAGTTCTCTCACAAATGTGTGCAAATCTCTTAACCTTTCTCTGCCCTCATTTTTCTGAGAGATTAAATTAAATCACGTCTAAAGTCCTAGCCTCTCTTCCTGTTACAATGTTGTCCCTATGCATACTATAATGATCTTATTGTTTCTCCACTTTTCCCCTTTACATTCTGGGAGCATTCTCATAAGTTCACACTCGTATAGGCTACACTGGAATGCAGCTGTGTTTCTCATTTTTTGCACCTTTGCTCTATTATTGTCATTTTCCAGTGAAGATGATACTAAGAATTATTCCAATTATAATACTGAAATGGCAATATTCTCTTCAATTTATACACCTCACAGTGACACCTTCTGTGATCACATGTCTCAAGAATTTTAGTTGTCAGAAAATTATTTTGCTTAATAAGTTGATGGGTTTCATTTAACTACAGAAGAAGAAACTAATGGAGAGAGAGGATAAATGTTACTCCTGAAAAAAACATTTCAATACAGGGCCAGGGCCTTTCCATCCATAGCAATGAGTCTACCCCTTTGGAAACCTCTGTGCTTTACTCTCCTAGCATCAGGAACTTATGGAGATGAAATCTGTATAAAAGAATCTCATTTATTAAATTCTGTACAGCAAAAATGCACTGTGCCCTTTCCTATCCAGTTCGTTTGTAATGAGTAGACTACAAGGTTCCCTCTGCCTTTGGAGAGAGCAAACAAGGATCTTTTGATATAACTTTTACTACAAACTTTTGATCTGGCAGTGTCTCTTTCAGACATTTCTTATTAAAACTTAAAACAACTAGAAGATGCTTCATGCAAAAGCTTCTTTCGACCCACCATAATTCACTAGCACTTAGCTCTTTGCATCATGCCTGCAATCATTATCAAAAGACTTTGATTTGCACACTTGAGGGAATGCTTCTTTTGGATTTCCAGTCACCAATTCAGTCATTTCCAATTCCAGATGTTAATCACCATTACATAGCATCAGATTAAGAAATGAAAAAAAGTCTCATTTACTGTCTGAGAAGATATATATGTATAACCTACAAGGATTAAAAAGGCATACTAATATAGAAACTGAGAAATTTTGTAGCTATATGTATCTCTTTCTAAAGGATATGAACTTAAAGTCATATGGCACAGATATCTTAAAATATTATATAGATAATTATTATTGCATGTATGCAATTATTTCAATGACTCTCACACATTAATAGATGATACAGTTCATACAGGAAATGATAATATGCTAAAATAAATGAGTTAGTTTTTCTGCCCAAGACAGACTACGGGGGTTATTTTCTTTTCCTGAATTAAATTTAAAGTAGTCTTAATATACTTAAATTGGTAGAAAGAGAATAGGAACAGGACTTATTTTGCTTTATATTCAATTAAATACATAAAATGCTCCTGAAACATATAATAGAAAAGATCTATTTTTCCTGCTTAATATTTTTTTACTTGTATCATTTCAGGGATTTGAAAATATAAATATAAAATGTATGCAGCAGTCTTTATTATAAACATACAATATTGTTACATATATGCGTCTTCAATTTACAAATATTCAAATGGTTATGCAAATATAACAACTGCATTCTTCCTAGAAACACATATGCATATTTTTATTTAGAAGATTTTTTCTCTTAGTGATAGATTCCAAAGCATCAAAATTCAATCTTAACATATGGTATGTTTTTATAAATGCTGTTAGACTATCCATAAATTTGAATTAGCAAATGCTCAAAATTGTTATTTTAGAGATAATAGCCTTTTAGTCTTTAATTTTAAAATTTCCAAAACTTGATGAATTATATACATCCATTTCCTAGAATATCAAGCCACCCACTGCAGTTTAAACATAAAAAATAGAGTATTAACAAGTGAGTAAAAATCACCTGTATATTCCTTATTTCTTCTACAAACTACTTAGAAAAGATGACTTGTCCTTGCATTTATTTCATAATGCACACAGAACAGTATTTCTGTTTCATATGCTGTTTTTGTTCAAAAAGTTTATTGCCACCTAATAATTATCTTTTGAAAATATATTACTTGATTTGTCATATGTTTCATTATTTTAAGTTTTTTCAAGTATGTTTGTGTATATTTGAGTTAAATAGGCAGTCACATGTATCAATAAATTTTTAATGAAGAGGTTGTACATATGCTTTCAATTGCCATATCTATTTTAGAGTCAATTATTCTCAACTCAATAAGTACAAATATTTTGTTTATCAAATAAGATCTGTAATCTAGTCTCTAGGTTGGTCCTGTGTAGGATCCCTGGTTGTCCATTCCGGTTCTTTGAGCCCCTATGAGCCTATGTTAGTTGCTTCTCTGGGTTTTCTTGTGTTGTAGTTAAATCAGTCTTGATGATCTCATATGTTGAGGACTGGCCTTGACAAAAATACCTCTTGCCAGGGTAGGGGCATGGAAATTTTAGAAATATAGTAAAGAATATGAAGATGCATGAAACATAACAGGACAAAAACCATAGAAAGTATTGGGAAGGCATTCCAGTGATTGAAGTCATGAAATTTGCCGACATTAATTTTTCCACAGCTTTTACCCCCAACTTAACAGAGGGTGGGGAGGGGGAGGTAACAAAAGACTTATTAACATAATACAAAGGATAATTCACAGGGTCAACGGCTTTGTCACTCTGATACACAATATCATTAGCATTCTGTAGTCTAGGTAGCTAAGGTGATCTAGGTCATCTATGCTGAAGCCTGCTCTTCCCAAGGTGACCTCATAGTTACAATAGAAAGGGCACCATGCCCTCTTTTAAGGAAGCAGGGGGAGGGAGGAGGGGTGTGGGAGTGTGGGAGGGGACTGGGAGAAGGGGAGGAAATGTAAATTTATTTTTGAATGGAAAAAATAAAAGAATATGGAAAAAAAGAAAGAGCAGAAGTATATTTGCATATCCTGTTCTCCTGTCAGAATGGCACGGACTTACTAGAATGAGTTATCTTAATTTCAAAAGAACCAAGCAATCACATCCTGAGTTGGGACGTGCAACTAGCTTGTCAATCTCCGAACTCTCCGACAGTCAGACAAGGTGGAACTGGGCCCGCATTTTTCAGCCTACACACTCCAACAGGAATATACTGGAAATGGACATTATTATATTAAGAGAAGCATCTCATTTTCAGAAAACTAAATTTTAATATTTACTGCAACAAACACTGAAACTCATCATTTGTATTCATGTAAATAAGGTTCTATTAGAACAGAAACAGACCATGAAACTAGATTAGAGATAAAAAGAGGAATAAGGTGTTCAGGTAGTGAGCAAAACGTCACCTGTTTCTTGATATTGATAAGGGTACCAGTGATAGGAGGATGCCAAAGAATCAGAGGAGTGGAGGAAAAATAAAACAATGAAAGCAATTTAGAATAAAGCAATGAAAGCATTTTTTGAAAAAATAATAATGCAATTCTATTCCTCGTAAGCTTAAAAATTTCAAAAATCTTATACGAAAATATAATGGAATTTTAAATTTCTAACTCAAGCGCACTCCATCATAAAATCATAGCATACATGTATTATTTGTGGTATGTTTTCCAGGCAGAGAGCAATGCAAATTACTAAGATATTAAGTTTTCAGAATTATGAACACGTATTGTGTTGACAATATCTTATTCCTGGATAACCGTGCGCAGGAACCTCTATCCAGAACTTGAGCCTTGCGAGCTTAACGGCTGTATCTAATAGTGAGTTGGTTGGTGCAAGAACCTTTAATCAAGCTTTACAAATGTAAATATTAAAAAAGTGAGTCATGTTCTCAAGGCAATTCCTTTTCCCCTTCAAGAATAAAACAAAAATTAAGAATTAAACTAAAATGGTGCAAAATAGTAAATTTCCTTTACAAATATTTTTGTGTGTTTTTCTGTTTGTTTGGTTGGATGCTTCCATATATGTGTATTTTCTTGTGCATCATTGCCTGTGGAGGCCAGAATGTCAAATTACAGGTTGTTGTAAGGTATGTAACATGGGTTTTGGGGAAAAATACTTAGGTCCTCTGGAAGAGCAGCAAGCACTATCAACTGCCAACCTGTCTCTCCAACTACAAAACAAGTAATTTTTGAAATTATTTTTGTGGTTCTTAAGTTTGCTTATGTTTTAGGGTTTGGGTATTAATTTTTGTTCTGGTTACACTTAATTAAGCATAATTCTAATAGAATTCATTGTATTATCTATCTACACATGAATAAAAATCATTTGTTACATAGTAGAAAATGTTTACAAAATATTAAACAATGTTGGAGCATATTATGTGTAACTATTTCACCTAGAATAAAATTAAACCCTATAACTTAAGTGTACATTTGTATGTGTACGTAACTTTGTAAGTATATATCACTTAGAACCTGACACAAAACAATATTATTTACACAAGGATATTCTATGAAAACTATCTACATACGTGTTAATATATAAATACATTTTATAATTCCTTGCATGTCATTTTGTAAAGTATATTGTTTATGTGATGCAACCTTAATAGATTTTACAAAGTAATTTAGCAAGTGAAGTTTATGTGGGGGAGATCACAGCATATCTGCTTTCCACTTCTTGTTCTTGACAAGCAGTATATTTTTTCTTCCCTTGTTACAGTTTGGCAAAGTAATTAACATCACATATTTATTCTTACTTCATTAGTGACATTTAAACCTGCAGTATTACAAAAGCATGCTAATGTTTTATTTATGATTTTTTATGGTCTCACTTATTGCCATTCACATCATTCACATTTAACAAGAACAGAAACTAATAAAAGCCAGGTATTGGGTATTATTTTTTTTTCCATACATTGTTTTGTTTTATTTTTTCCATTCAAGAACATAATTAAAGATAAAAAAAATTTTTTTTTCCTTTCTTCCCCTTCTCCCGGTCCCCTCCCACTACCC
The DNA here is from genome assembly GCA_004026605.1 of Ondatra zibethicus. Lineage (NCBI taxonomy): Eukaryota > Metazoa > Chordata > Mammalia > Rodentia > Cricetidae > Ondatra > Ondatra zibethicus. The sequence goes on along the minus strand of PVIU01021149.1, from coordinate 83 downwards.
CCCACCCCTCCTCCCTCCCCCTTCTTCCTTGAAAGAGGGCATGGTGCCCTGCCCTGTTGGAAGTCCAAGGCCCACCCCCATCC
>PVIU01021148.1:0-32260 GCA_004026605.1 Ondatra zibethicus | reverse complement strand
TGTATTCACTTATATGCAGATGTTAACTGTTAAGTACTTGATCAGAAGGCTATAATCTGTTTAACCACAGAGGTTAAATATAGAGTAAGGAATTAGGGGGAAGAATTGATCTACCTAGAATTGGAAAATAAAATAGATATTTATGTGTGGATGAAGAAATAAACTGCAACAGGAGAATTATAGGTATAGGTGGAAATAAGAGCCAAGGGAGGGAATACAGAGAAGAGCATCTAAAACTATGTGACATTTGAAGGGTCATATAGAATTCTAATACAATAGAAGTTTCCACAAATATATACATGAAGCTGATTTAAATGAAAAAGCCAATTAACAGGAGGAATACAGCTCCAACTGATTTCCCAACAGAATATCATCAAAATGAATTTTCCAGTACCAGAAATGGGTTGCATCTAATCAAGTTATTGGCCAAAGGAGTCACATGGGAAACTCCAAACACCTAGGCTATTGTCAAAGTTACTGCTTGCTCTCTACAAACTGATGGTAAGACTCTATTAAGTCTTTTGAATTTGAACACAATCACACAAAACATTTAACAGGGGTAAGTCGAGATGGTGCTTATCTAGAGTCTTAATCCCCATGGATTATTATTTTCCATGGTTCTAAAAGTTACTCTGTATATTATTGAAGGAGTAAGGTAGATGCCTCCCAGCTATAAACCCTTCTCCCTACAATGATGACTCTCCTGAAAATGTGCTAGCACAATAGTGCCACAAATCTCATGGGAGAAACCAACCGTTTGATTGAATTTAAGGCTCATTCCATGAAGTAGAACACATCCTCAACATTGCTTGGGTAGCCAAGAGTTTGAGAATAGATACACCAGTGTAAAAGTTGAGGGCCTGCTTGTTCATCTTAGCTGCCTGGCTAGCTTAGCCCCTAATTAACCACAGAGAAAATGTATTAATTAAATCACCACTTGGCCCATTAGCTCTAGCCTCTTACTGGCTAACTCTCATATCTTAATTTAACCCCTTTCTATTCATCTGTATATCGCCACATAGCAGTGGCTTACCAGCAAAGATACAGCATGTCTGACTCTGGTGGTGACTTTATAGCATCTCTCTTCTGACTTTGCGCTCTCTTCCAGCATGCCATTTAGTTTTCCCCACCTACCTAAGTTCTACCCTATCAACAGGACCAAAGCAGTTTCTTTATTAACCAATGAAAGCAACACAAAGACAGGGCCTCCTACACCACACCAGGTAATAGATGCAATAGGAGAAATCAAGCACTGATCAGTGCATTGCTCAATCATCATCCAAGAAACTTCTTGCAGTAGATAGAAGCAAAGAGACCCACAGTCAGATGATGTACAGATATTTAGACACCTTTGAACGCTCACTCCTAAATGAGATCTCTCCATCAAATTCCTCCTTTCAGAGATGTTAAAGGGAAAGCAGAAAGAGAGTAAGAGATAGAGGGGATAGAAGACACCAGGAAAAAAAGGTCTTCTAGAGGGCTGGAGAGATGGCTCAGTGGTTAAGAGCACTGCCTGCTCTTCCAAAAGTCCTGTGTTCATTTCCCAGCAACCCGTGATGGCTCACAACCATCTGTAATGAGATGTGGTGCCCTCTTCTGGCCCGCAAGCATACACACAGGCAGAACATTGTATAAATAAATAAATCTTTAAAAAAGGGAGGCGTCTAAACACGTCTTAGCTAATGTACATATGAACACAGAAAAACTCTGTAAGCATGCATAGGGCCTATGTGGGTCTCTATCAGATGGGATCCTAGAGATGAGAGAAATGGAACACACCCTTTTCCCTAACCCTAAAGTTATCCCCAGTTAATAATCACTTTCAAAGAAAAACTTAGTGTTCTCCAAAGGAATCTCACTGGGGAAACAAATCACTCTTATGGGCAGGCTCCATGACCAACAGTAGATTGCCAAAACAAAACAAACTCAGCAACATCTTCAGAGGTTTTTTTTTGTCTTATAACATTGTGCTATGGCATTTTTTAACCTTATGGGTCCTTTGCCTATACATTATGGTTTTCTGCTTTGTGTCTTTATGAATTCCCCTCTTTCTCTTGTTCTCTCTCCCATTCTGTCTCTCTTTCTTTCTTGCCCTTTCTTGTCCTCTATCCCTACCTGTCCTCTTATCTCTTTGTTTTTCATATTGGGTGTTTTTTATGACCTCTTCTAACTCACTGTTTCATAAGCTTTATCCTTAACCAATAGAAGAAACCTTTTTTCATGTCTTTTATAATAAATTTGGTTTAAATATTTCTTTTTGTGTTTCCTAAAAAACTCTTTCTCCTCTTTTACTATCAAATTTATATAGCTTACTCTTTCCATTAACTTCCTTAATACACTGACTGTAGTTATTGTTAAATTTCTGTGGCTTAAAGGAGGGAAAGAAGGCAGAAAGAAAGAGATATCTGATCCCAGATATGCAGGATCATGTTTAATGGTGGATATACATGAGGGGTCATGATCTCACCCACATGGATATATGGATGTTAGAAAATTTATAGGAAAAAGACAGCTGTGACCCTATTTAGAGGCAGAAATGGCTACTTATTTTCCTTCATGTAGTCCCTCCCATCTGTAGCTGCATTACCTGACCACAAGGGAAGCTAGAAAGTGTAATGTTTCAGGGGGAAACTGTCCATTAAGTTTTATTACTTAATATTCCAAAGTTCCTGTTATCTAGAAAACAGGTTTTGATACTTTATACTTTGTTACCCTTGTTCCACTTTCATACCATTCTCTTTCCTTATGATTTTTGTTTATGTTTAAAACTGTCATATTGGACAAAACAATGTTCAATGTGAAGTTTTTGTATGTACCAGAATTTTGCTGTGGGATATTTGCTGTCCTGTAAGGTTCAAAATTTCAAATACTTATGCTTTTAATTTTCTCCTATTTTTTCTATACTTCCCTAAATTGCTTATCTAATTGTTCATTATTAATAAAATCTCAGAAGTCAGATATCAGGGTAAGAACCTGAATGATCAGAGAAATGACCAGTGATCCTATCTCTCTTTCTTTCTTTCTTTCTTTCTTTCTTTCTTTCTTTCTTTCTTTCTTTCTTTCTTTCTCCATTTCTCCGTTTCTTTCCTAAGCTCTGCACTACTATTTCTTATGTCTTTCTTTCTCTCCTTGAGCCAACAAAATATCTATGGCTAATTTTGGTTAGCTAATAGCTAGCTCTATACTCTGACTCAAAACAAACTTCATTGTCAGTGTCAGGAGCATCAGAATGTGATCAAAATAGCTCAGAACATTTCTCCCTTTTTGTCTAAATAAAAAGGTAAAGTTTAAACTTTAACAGTAAAGCTATATACAATAAGAACAATTTTCAGGTAATAATTACTCTATTACCATAATGTTAGTTCATATGAATTTGGCAAAATTAGAGAAAATACTCCATTATCTATTTTATCTTGCTGAGTTCCAAGTTTGTATCTAAGCCACTTTCTATCTTAACTTTTATTACCAACTCAAAACTAGTTTTTAGACTTCAAAATATTTTCTTAGATAAACCATTTAAGTTTTTATGTTTCTCAACCTCATACACTTTCCATATATTTGTGAGATTCTTTTCTGAATTTGGTCAAGGAAAATTATAATTATAACTATCTAGTGTTCAACTCCATCAGAGACCTGAGAAGGGTATTACCTAAGTAAACAGGAAGTGAAGAGGAAACAACTTCCAAAACTATAGAAATGACAAAAACAATTGTCTGCTGGACATTCACCCAGGGTTCCTCTGTAACTTTCAAGCATCCATTTTGGTCTACATGCCTACAATATCTGACAGACTTTTCTGGGAAGTAGGAATTCTGAAGGACTATCATGTCATGACAAAAAAGGAGTTACTTTCTTTTGTGTTCTGTTTGTCCAATTTGTACAGCATACTGTCAGCAGTCTAGACAATCATAGTTTTTTGTCCAGTGTCTAACTTTTGCCACAAAGAAAGCAAACTCCATATGGGGTTTCTTTGAAGCACATCACCTTCTCTGAAATAGATTTTTGTTGCCAGAATCAGACATATGTCACTGTCATGAAAATCCTTATGTTATTAAAATCTCTTAAATGTCATATTCTGTAGGTCTCTGAAGTATTTGAGGACAATCTATTTATTTAAAATATATCATAGTTTGACCTTGAAAATATACCCAACATGCTCACAAATTTGTTATAGATGACTACTTACAAACCTGCATTTATTTTTTTCCTAAATAGTTGGTAACAATAACTTTCAAGGATTAGAAATTTGCATTACATTGTTAAATGAACTGTATAGGTACAATATCTTTAACAAGATTAGCTGCACATGTATATGTTCTAGCAAAAATAACCTTAAATTTCTATCAATATACAAAAAACAATACCAATGTAAAATATTTAAGTTTATATTTAGTTTAAAAATAGTTTCAATAATCTACTCTTTTAGCCTATCATTCCTATACTTTTTTAAGACCAAGATTTCTGAATCTAATCTCCTTTGCTTAGTTTCCTCCCTAACTATGACAAATAACAACTTGCAGGCAGGTCCACTAAATGACAATAAACATCCTTAAACTATTGAACATATACCCCACGTCTTGAGAAAGCAGGCATTGTGTTTTATAGAATGCTTCCTGATGTCTGAGTATGACTGCATCTTTGCAGGACTCTGAGAAAATTGAGATAGTGGTCAAGATCTGAAAGAACTAGCTATTGTCCAGTTTCTGTGTGATGAGAAAGTACAAGGCGTATATGAAATCCTGCCTTGAGTAGTGTATGAGGCTAGACTATCACAGCTAGCTATTATGTAATGTGTAGTCCAAAGCTGATCTTAGGGTATTGTTTGTCATCTTAGTGGCATTCACAATCCAAGTGAAATCTTCGTTGTGGAGACCCATCATCCTTATGGAGACTTCAAAGGTCAACGTTAGGACTGGTCATGGTTCACTACAGAAAACTTAAACTGTTTAAATATCATATGTAGCAGATCTCAGGGAGTTTAAAGGAACACAACAAGTAAGTACATCTGGGATACACAAATTTAATTTCTAGTTACCTGATTCAGATTCAAGCCCAAAATCATATTGTACAGAAAGGTAGATGAAGCCTTTTTCTAGAATTAGTTAGTACTCTATATGGTAATTAATATAATGATGAAAAGTTTATATATACAGATAGAAATTTTGAAATAATATTTATACTTTAAGAAAAAATTTAAAAAGTCAAAATAAAATCAAAGGATTATTATATTACTGGCAATAGAATAGTCCCTTAATTTTGTTTTTTTTCTCCTGTCCCCTACCAGGTAGTTCTATTGACATGAAACAGAAATTATGGCTTTACCTTTAACAAGCATGCTTGGCTTTAGAGTAGGAGAAAACCAGGTTTCAACTACAAAGTCAGCTTTAATTTTTAATTTACTTTATCTCTTTAAATACTTTTTCTAAGGCATTGAGTCTAAATCAGTAAGATATCATTCATATAAGGTAAATAATAGATTGAGGAAACTGTAAATTATTTCTAATTGTTTTACAAAATATTAACATAAGGTAGGACTACTTAACATCTCTAGTGTAAGAATTTTCCAATGATAACTTAATTGCCTGGGAATTATTATAAGTAGGGACTGTTAAGGAAAATTTTTCTCTATACTCTTCTTGTAAAGGGAAAAAAGCAATCTTTTTAAATGACCACTATAATAGACCATCGTTTAGATAATAGAGAAGGCAAGGGAATTCTAGGCTGTAAAAGTGCGTTCACAGAATCACCTTATTTATGACTCTTAAATCTGTTAACATTCACTGGGAGGTGGTGGTGCATGCCTTTAATCCCAGCACTCAGAGGCAGAAGCAGGCAGATCTCTTTGTGTTCAAGGCCAAACTGGTTTACAGAGAGAATTCCAGTACAGCCAGAGATACACAGAGAAATTCTGTTTCAAATAAATTCCCCAAATCTGCTAACATTCTCTATTTTCTAAATTTCTTTTTAATGACAAATACAGAATTCCAAAGACTAGTCAATTCTTCAGGATGATGAACATTTAGCTGCTCCTGCACCAGCTGTTTTAATGCTTGTATTCTTTTTGTCAAAGACTATTTCAATGTCATTTATTCGTATTTTTAACTATGGTCTTGGACCATTGTTGACGTAAGTCACAAAACAATCCCACACCAGTTCAGAATTATGAATAATAAAAGGGTTATTTATTTAAGGGGAAAACTTACAGATCATTGTCCTAGATAACAATCCTCTACACAAACAGGAGCCAGAAGCAAGAGCACAGGCAGAGGTTTACAGCTGCTTTTACAGCATAAGACACCACACCCAAGTGGGCTGGTATCTTAAAGGCTATTGGCTGAAGGAGCAGAATGTGCTCCCACAGCACCTCCCACTTTTGTTTAAATAAGAGATTTTCAAACCCAATACAAAACTGTATGTACTAGGAACAGATATCAAGTATAATTAGAATTACAACCAGCATAAGCAACATTAAGCAAGGAACATATGCTCAATGTTTTAATAAACATTCTATCCTATGGAATTTAAGTCTTGTATAGGAAATGGTTTAGCTAGATTATAAGAGTACAGTAACTTTGACTATCTAATCTTCAACCCCATCAAAGGCCTGAGAAGAGAGATAATATTACTTGAGCAGGCAGGAAGTACAATCAAGTAGCTTCCAAAGTGAGCAATATGTGAAGGAGACAATTAGCTACCTTAGCAATCACCCAAAGACTCATTTTGCAACAATGAAGCAACCAACTTTGGCTAAGGGCTAGCATAACTGACAGAACATTTTCAGAGGCAGGAAAATTTTCAAAACTGTCTTACCCTGTTTTGGCAAGATTTGAAAGTCCTGCTTATCCATTTCCAGATACCATGTACCTTGTCAGTGGTTGAGGCAGGGGCAGTTCCTTGCCCAAAGGCCAGTTTTGCCAAGAAGAAAACAAACTCCAAGTGGACTGTCTTCAGTGCTCAATATTATCTCAGGAATAGATTGGTGCTGTCAGAAGCAATCATGTCTCATGTCAACAGAACCCTAAGTTATTTAAATACCATAGTCTACAGATCCTTGAAGTGGTTGAAGATTACCTATCTAGATAGAATACAATCTTTATGTACCTAAAGAACCTAATTGTTCTGGCTGTATGTACAACAAACACGAACAACTATTGACCTATACTAATTAATACCTGTATAATTTAAAGAATAAAGCTTCATGTCAGAATATTAAATAATCTGTAAACAAATGTGCAACAAATGAGGACAATGACCTCAAAATGTATGCAATTATAAGTAACTTGATCAGAGGTAGGAGTAATATATAATGCAATATGAAGATATATCCTAAAAGTTGTATCAATACACAAAGTGTCCTAAACAGAGGTAGAAATTTGCATGCATACAATCTGACAGAATAACTTTTCATAGATGTACAAATAAAGTAAACAAAAACGACAAATATTATTTGAACTTGTATCAAAACAAAAACTGTACCAATGTAATGTATATTATCCATAAATAATAGCTCACTAGTATTCACTCTATTAGCCACTATTATTATCCCTTTTTTTTGAACAAACTTAGTTTTCACCCCGACCCTCTATCTAGTACAAGAAATAATCAACAACCCCTAAAGAGTGTTCGCAACCCTAAGTACAAACTTTTTTGGGATAGGGGTCATTGTCCTCTAGAATTCTTCCCACTGCCATGGGGGCAATGTTCTCTTAATGGGATCCTGCAAAATTAAAGTGATGGTTAAGTTTCAAAATTACTGTCTATTATAGTTGCAAAAATTTCCTGAGTAGTCAATATGCTTTTGTTGTTGTTGTTGCTCTTCTTATTAGGAGTTCTGGCCAGAACATCATGAGAAAGTGTACTATTTCAACAGCTGTTAGCTAAAAAAGCAGTCTTATAGTAGCCCTGTCACCATCACGATGTAATCTCAACTAGGTTGAGTTGTTGCTGTGGGGCCCCATCTTCTTCCTGGAAACTTCAAAGATTACTGCAAGAAAAGGATCTGTAGAAAAATCTATTGTTTATTGTGGAAAACTTAAACATCATTCATATAAACATACATTCAATGAAGAATACAATATAGACAAAATAGTCGTGGAGAAAGTAAAATTTTTCCAGAAGTCTTCCTTCTGTCCCATACCAGATGGCTTCTGATATGAGACAGAAACTCTCAATGTTCCTTTTCAAAACACACTTGGATTTAGAGAAGTACAGTCCCATTGTCCAACTCCAAAACCAGCTCTCTCTCACTCTCTCTCTGAGAGAGAGAGAGTGAGAGAGAGAGAGAGAGAGAGAGAGATGTGTTTGTGTGTGTGTTTGTATGTGTGTGTGTAAATGTAACCAGTACCTGGATTCATAATCCATATTACATTTTCTAGATGATCCTTAGTGGATATTTATTTTTCATTCTGTCAGCATTTAAACATCCAGGGTCTCTTGTAATTTTGATGATGTCTATTTTCCTGTAAAGATAAGAGCAGAACCCTGCCCTAACCCTCATGAGTTTTCTTACCACCTGTATGATTGTCACCATTATGGATGAGCTGTCATTTCTCTTTTACAGGTTCTCTTTCTCTATTGACACAAAAGAAGAACCTCTTTTCCAACACAACATATCCTTAGACCCAAATTCTGAAGTCAGGATACCTTTATAATATACATGCTGATTTATTTTAGCAGCCCATACAATAAAATGTCTCTCTGTACTTAGTTCCTTCACAGTCAAAAAATTCAAAAATATACAATAATACACATAATCCAGACTCTCCATGAATTTTCCACTTTTACATGGCTTATTTTTCTTTACTCTATTACTTTTTAATATTTATTTTATTGTCTTTACTCCTTTAATCTGTGACTGTCTATACTCTGTCTCTTTAAAGACTTTTTGCTTCTTTTTCAACTCTCTATACTGTGATTCTTCTCTCTTCCAAGCCTATGTACATTTATCCAACACTGTGACCCATTTATAGGTCTTTTATGTATGAATCTGCCCTTATTGCATTATTTGTAATTCTTTACTGTCCAGGAGCACTTTTTAAAGTGCTAAATGCTTCTTTAAAACTTAAGCTGTGCCATTGCTAGGGGAAATAAGATAGTTCCTGCTTGCATGCCCAGTCTAAAACTTAAGCTGGGCCATTACTATGCCATATACGGTGCTTCCTGCTAGCTCTGCACATTCCAGCTTGGTGGAGCTGCTCATCGCCTCTGCAAGACATGCACAGTGCCCCATCTCTTGGCACACAACCGGTCCATGCTACCATTAAGCAAACTGCAGCAGTCTGCTCACAAACCCCACTCAAATGTTCCCTCTCCCAAAAAAGCCAGAGGTTGTGCTGGCAGCATGGCCCAAAGTCAGCATTTTAAATGGCCATGGCTCTTTGCCTGCTATGGTTGAATCAGGAAAATCTCTTGTAAAGGAGCTGTGGCATGCTGCCCACAAACAGCAAGAAGCTTTGTTAAACTCCATTTTTTTTTGTCTAGAATTAAGCTCTCTCAGGTTCTTAAATGGATTTAGTCCATACGTTGGTGCCAATTTGGTGCTGTGGAAGCACATTCCACTACAGCCAACCATATATAGAAGTTTGCCAAAATACTTGCCTTATGGTTTCTTCTGAAATTGTTGCTTTATCTAATGAAACTTTTCTGTCATCCTGAGGACCATGATTTTTCACAACAGATATTAAGTTAATTATTTGCTCTATGAAAGAGTTTCCCCAATGCTGGCAGGGAATGATTGAAACAAATTTGACATGGGGCCTGCAAGAGGCTCCCTGAGGCATTTCCCAATGGCAAAGGAATACCTTACCTGTTCCATGTTGATCTGCATCCATTAGTCCAATGTCACCTTTGTGATACCTTCTGTATATTCTAGAGGGCTGAGGCCTTCTGTTTAGATTATATCTAGAAAATACATTGTTTCTAGGAACAATTTTCCCACAATCACTTTTAGATGACTTAGTTTACTCCAATTAAAACCTTTGATTTTTCTAAAAAAATTTTGAAGTCACTACTTCTATTCAAGTATCTTCATAAACATGAGATCTAATATCAGCTTTATTTGTAATTCATTCATCTATTGGTGCTGTTCTTGCCTTTAAAAGCCTAATCACCCTTTTTAAATTCTGAATTAGCATTACTAATGCCAAGATTCAAGTAATATTTTTCTTAACATTTTGGATCTCATATCATTCTATTTACAGCTGAAGTCAATCTTTGTTAAAAGTCAGTGAAGGCTTTTTAAGTGTCTTATAAAATTTTAATAAATGACTAAATCCTCTTTCCTGATTCTTCAGTTCTGTTCCAAGCATTCAAAGCTACTTTATGGCATAAAGCCCAGGTGTGATCATCAAATGTAATCTATCTTTGCACATCAGCAAACTAAGTCTTATAGAGATACTAATATTGGGACATTTTCAATCCTCTAGCCCTACTTCAGTGTTCTATGTTCCTATTTTCCTTTCTCTACCATGTTTTCCATTGTAACTAAGGATTACCTTCTAATACTTCTCTAAATCTTTCTAATCTTGTGAAATAATTCTGTTCCAAGTGACCCATGAATTTAATGTATGCTTCACAAAAGGTGAATGCATACCATATGAAACTATTGCTTTTTTGAATCTCTTCATGACTAACATTTCTATAAGGATCCTAGTTGACTTCTGAATATCTTTGGGAGTGAATATCATCAGGTGGTTGTTCTTGAATAGAAACTGGATTTAAATAAAACTAAGGTTGGTTTTATAATAACCTTGGTTCACTCCTCTTCAGGTTCTTAATGTAATTGGGAAGTAGGTTCTGCTCTAAACTTTTCTGTCTTTATGTGAATATTTTTCTTAGCTTTATCAATCAATATTCCTAAGAATTGAATCTTATTAGTCAATTTTTCATATTTGACAGTGATATCAAATAGCATTTTAAATGATTAAGCATGAATGACCAAATTGATAATTATTATAATTGTCATATGTCAATCCCAGATAAGTTGATTATACCTTCATTTAATTTTTCCATTTCAAATCATCCATTGTGGAACCATACAGAAACCTAACTACCTACATCACAATATTGTTGATATTGTTAATAATATCCATTCTTAATGTATGTGAAAACTTTTTTTTAAACTAATTTTCCTCATTAAGAATTCCCTGAAGTATAATAGTATCTGCTGACAATGATATTGAAACATGAGGCTGGCTGCTGCTGCACAGCATGGCTGTGCAGATAATGTGCAGTGCACTGCTTGTGTTGGTCAATGGACTGCTCACATGTAACTGGGGGATGAGAATTTTTGGTGGTAGCTACAGCCATAAAAGCCCAAGCAGGTGTTGAGGTAGCTGATGTGGCATCGCAGAGGCCCAAGGAGGGGCCAATGTGAAGCCCACAATTCACAGGAAGAGGGATCCAGCCACCTAAATAACAGACACAGGGGACCATGCAGAGGAAGCCACATGGCAGGAAGCACCCAGTCACCTATGGATTTTGGTGTCAGGTATAGGCAGTAGCTTGAGGCTTCTGTACAGAGGCTGTAACAGGAAAACTTCAGACTCACCCAGAGTGCCTTGGGAGAAGGAGGAAAAAGCAGCTACAGTGGTGGCTCTACAGCCACAAAGTTAGTTTTGAGGGGCTACCTCACATTCTCATGTCCCAAGTTAGATGCCAGATGAAATGTTTACCGAATTATTCTTAGTGAATAAAAACTTGGGAGTCAAATGTCAGAGTAAGAACCTAAATGATCAGAGAAGTCTTGGATAAATGACAAGTAACCTCCTTTCTCTCTCCTTTTTTGATCCATAAAGGGCAAGACTCTTAAGTTCCATCCTACTACTTCCTATGTCTCTCTATTTGTCCTAAGTCCTCCAAACTTTATGGTAAATTTTGGTTAGCAGCTAGCTCTGTTGTCTGATTCAAATCAAATTTTATTGCCAGTCTTGGGAGCATCAGAATGATATCAACATATCCTACAATACTTACATCCTACAATATACCTGGGAACTCTTCACATGGAATCTACCATTGTAGATTTCTAACTACGATCACAGTACTGCAAAGAAGCCTTGTGGCTCTGTTGGAAAATTGCTAGGGACCGATATGTTCTGTTATAATTAAATTTCAACCTTTCAGTTGGTCTATATTCTTTGCCTTTGTCTTTGCAAGTATGTTTTGACCTGTACACCTGGCTACACCATTTAGAAAGATAAGAGTACTTCTTCCTTTAAGTAGCTGTTCTAAGACTTCAATAGAGGAAGCATTGGCAACAGAGTATACTAATAAAATATTAAGTCTAGTTAGACCATCAGATCAAGAAGCAACTGCCACTGAATCCTGATGGTTTTCAAGAAGAGAAGAGCATGGTACACTAGAAAGTTACTTCAGAAAATGTTAGAATCTCTCAGCAGGCAATAGTAGAAGGAGATATCCTGGGAAAGATGCTTTACAGTCTCTAAAAAAGCAATAAGAAATGGGTTTATCGCAGGCCTTAATGGCACAGCTGAGGCACAAAGGCTTCCCTAGTTATCTTATACTTGGTACTAGCTTGTATAGACAGTGGCACAGAGTGTGAAATCCAATATTGAATGGGCTATGGTGTACGCTTGAAATAGCTATGTTTGCATTTGAAAGTTCATTGTCAGGTGAATTGTTACCTACATTTTTGAGCTGGACACTCTATAAAGACACTCTTGGCATCATCAATACATTAAGAAACCACAACATCTAAAGGAGGTTTATTTTGGTGTGTTTCTTATTTTTAATGTAATCTCTGTTGTCAGAAACATGAGGGAATCCCTCATCCCTTTTCTTCTTGTCTTTCAGTTTCTTTATATTGTGTGAATATAATATAGATCCTGGAAGAAACCCCTGAAAAACAGAAAGGATTCTGGAAGGTGTGGCCATAGGGCTTTCTTACTGTGTTGATAATCTATACACAGCCTATGGCTAATTTTCTAAACTATGGTGTCGTTTTGCATTGACTTAGTGGCTGACTTGAATCTACTGATATTTTAACACCATCTGTGACCCTATGTTTCTGCAGTTAGAGACCCATTGCTCAGGCCAAGGCCTAGCGGGATGTCTGATGCAGCCAGCACATGCTCTGCTGTGGCTGCCAAATGTAGTTTTAACTAAGTCTCTACCATTCTATTTAGCAATGAAGACTCAGGAGTCAGATGTTGGGGTGAAAGTCTGCTCACTCAGAGAGTTCAAGAAGCAACCAGTGATCTTTTTTAGCTGGATATCCAGTAAAAGAGCATCTCTCTTTCTGTCCCAAACAGTCCTTAAACCTCTTAAGTCCCTCCTTGTTCCTTCCTGTGCATCTGGCTATCCACATCACTGGATCCTCCATAAATTCTTTGGTTAAGTCCTGTCAATTAGTTGCTGGCTAAGCCTTGTAATCCAATGTTGACTTTATTAATATAGTTTCAGGTTTCACAATACAGTCAAATATCCCATATCAATTATGATTTCAGTGTTCAGTCCTGGGTCAGCAAATCCTTGCTGCAGCTACATCTTGCCTTTCTTTACAGTTCTATCTTTGTTGTTTACCATCTAATTTCTAGTCTTAGATAGATACAAAGAAAGTCACTATTTACTAGTTTATTGAACATTTGTTCTTGTTGTAAAGGTAAAAGTCATAGCATTAAAAATATATGTTGGACAGAAACAAAAAATATTCTAGTGAAAATCAAAAGTCCAAGATTTGCAATAATAATGAAATCAGGTGGGTACTCAATGCTTTAAAGTTTTAATAGCCCCACTAACCAGACTTGGCTAAGAAATAGTTAAATATAGTGAGGTAGCATTAATAACTATCAAAATTTAAAGACTATATATTAGAATCTATTTTTGATACAATGTCATACTTACATTGATCTCATCTAGTTCTAAGGAGACTTGTCCTGTCCCAGAACAAGCATATGTAGTCCATATATATATATATATCCACCATAAAGACAACATTGTTATAAACTGCCATGGATAACCCAAGATGAAACCACAAATAAACATAGCCTGCTAACCTAATTGTAAGCTGTCCTCCCAGTTGTATCAGTAGAGAAATAAACCATAGTTTTGTCTGCTTATTTGTTTGTTTTCTAAATAGCCAATGGCATGGAACATTTGATGCTGCAAATGGCACAACTGAGAATTTTCAATACCCAAAGTTATGAAAGCCAAATCATAAAGCTTCATATCTATATTTCATCACATGACAAACTTCAAATATTGAACATTATTTCTTTTATCTAAATCCTGTTCCTAATTGATGTCTCATGCTCTTGGCTGATGGGTTTTGATTTGGTGTAAGCCACAGTGCTCATCTACCCTGCCCAAGTATGGATCAAATCAAGCCGTTAATGGAGTTACAAAAATAGAAACGTAAATACTATACTATACATGTAATTCCATTCAAAGGCATTAGAAAGTTTGCTTGGTGGGTATCAGTCACAGGTGTGGCTATGGTGAGCTGGTCCCTCTCTAATCAATCAGCCAAGAATACACGCCTACAGATATGTCCATAGACCATTCTGAAAGAGGCATTTTCTCATTTGAGACTCACTTTTCCTCTGTGAGTATAGTTTGTGTCAAGTTGACAAACAAAATGGAACAACAAGAGTGTCTTTGAAGGGACTGAAGAGGAACAGATGAGAATTGCAAGTGGGGAGAGCAAAAGAATCTGTAGCAAAGAACATGGAGAAAGGTTTCAGTTTTACTCTAACACACTTATGTGCCACTGATGGGTTAAGTTAAGAAGTAAGATCACCATTTGTGTTTCAGATTTTATATATAGGATGCTGAATAAAGGAGGACCCACGTGAAAGAAATGATGTTGGCTTCAACACTGTTTCTAGTAATAGGTAATGGTTTGTAGCTGGTAACACATAGAGAAGAAGGGAAATTATGGAACTTTGGTCAGTTAAAATCAGAATTTATAGGATACTGTACCTTGAGGATAAAAGTATCAGCACAATCACTAGGATTTACACTGATTACGTGTTTGGAGGCAGGGCCATTTCAGAGTCATCAGATGTGAAACAGACTTAGGAACTGAGGATGAGTTGTCATGTCTTAGAATTGAAATACCTATTGCTGATACAGATAGACTGTTGACTGGTTACTGATATATGAATCTGGAGTTGGGAAAGTGGTCTTTCTTGAAGAAATATTCTTAAAGAAATCTATTATCAGTGGATAGATGGTCTTGAAAGCCAATTTCTGAACAAAATCTCTAGAGTGGTGATGGGGAATTATCAACCAATCACATCCAGTTGGGGTGTGGCTACCTGAACCCCCAGATAGATAAATGGAGAGAACATGGATGCGCTCACTCTCTCCATGTGGTGTTCATGGGATGGATAGGACTTCAGAGTTCCTACCCTTGTAGCGTGCGTCTACCCTCTTTTCAGTCATTAAAAATACCCATTCTTCTTGAGCTGGCTTGGTTATTTACTGTCCCGACCTAATTCATCTACACCTGGCACCCTTACGTGGGGCTTGCCCATCTGTGGGGCTTTTTGCAGCCTGGCTAACTGCCACGCTGCATAGACTGTCCCAGCTCACTTCCTCCCGGTTATGCCCTGAGCCCTCAATGCTCAGCGTTAAGCGCAGGCATCCAGCCCAGCCCCATAGCTGCATCTCTGTGCGTTCCCCTCAGCCCTTCCCCGTTGGGATTCCCCTGAGCCACTCTGCCCTGCCTGGCCTGCGCACTGTATTGCAGGGCTGAGGTGCACCAGCACATCCCACTCGGCCCAGCTGGGCTCAGGTTCCACACTCCACTGCCGCCTCCCATACTCTGGATCCCAGCTGCGGGTCCCTCAGCCAGAGCTGACCATTGGAAAGGCAGTAGCCACTGTGTGCCCTTAGGCTTCTCCCCTGCACTGGTGCTACAGGCTTTGGGGTCAGCCAAAGCCACCACGGGCCCAGGGCCCGTCCACTCTCCTGGTGACTCCAGAAGGTGCCAGACCGGACAGCCACTGCTCTCCATGCCACTATTGCCACTTTTCCAGTGCACTTCCACGGGAACAGACCCTGCTGCACCTAGTTTGCACCACTGGAGCAGGAGACTATCAAACAGCCAAGCAGGCTGTGATTTATACTAAAAAACTTCTTGAATTGAGTATATTTTGCAGCCCCCTATTCCACCTAAATTCAGATCTAAAGCACATGAATTCAAGTGCACTGCAACACTTACTGGCAAACAACGGTTATTACACCTACTCCAATTGATTACACCACAGGTGAGTTTTGAGGAAGGGGCAAAATGTCAGACAATGTAACCATCCAAGGTTTCGATAGCTTTTTCACTTACACCATGTGTGAGGTCTTCCAAGACACATATGAAGCCCTTCCTACAGGGCTATTTCTAGGATTCACCTTTTTTCTTGTATTCTGTAGTTTTTTCATAAAATTATGGTTTGACAATGGAAAGATGATGCAGTCTTTACAGACTGAATCCAGGCTTCTTAGAAAAGAAATTGGAGATCTAAAGAAGAAAATGATGAGCTTAACTAACAATTTTCAGTCAGCTGAGGTACTTTTAAACACGATTCAAACTGGTGCCAAGCTCCTTAAAGAGGAGGCCATACACCTACAAGACAATACGAACACTTTAAATACCAAAACTCAGTCAAATGAGTTGCTTTTAGAAATGGTCCAGACTGATAACAAACTTTTCAAGAAAGATTTTACATCAGAAAGAGGATGCTAGGACTTTGCTTAACAGGACTCAGTCAACTGAGATATATTTGGAAAAAGTACAGTCTGATGGTAATTCATTTAAAGAGAGATTTAGCACTCTGGAGAAGGGAACAGCTGATTTAGCACGTATAACTCAGTTCATGACAATGGGTGCTCGAACATTATTTGAGAGAATTTGCACTGTTGAATGTATTAATCAGACTCTGTCAAAGGGGTATGACAGATTGACTAATAGAATGTCTCTGCAAGAAGGTAATATGTATGCCATGAAGATTATGTCCAAGGATGAGATATTATCTCTAAAGTAAAGACTTTATACCTTAGACTCCTTGATGAGGGCATTAGAGCAGAATGCTGGAGAGGAGATCCACACCTTGCAGAAGGCAATGGTAAACAGATTTGAAAAGATTGAGGAAATTATTGACTTTGAGGACCAGGAACAAACGGTAAGAAGGCAAAATTTAACTTTGTCAGTGCGTAAAACATAGCTTTCCCAGAGTTCTACCTGCCTTCCCAGTAATAACATCAGAAAAAGTAGCTGACTCCAATTACCCTAAGGTTCTCAAGGAATATATATGGGAGCCTGTACGTATAAGTGATTTGAAAGAAATTAAACAAGCAATTGTGACTTACAGACTACATTTGTCCTTTGTTAGAGAGATGGTCAAAATCTGTGCTTTCAGTAACAAAGCCACATCTCCCGTTTGGGCTCAGTTAATCTCAGCTGTCCTAGAAAGTGGACCACAATTGGACTGGAGATGCCTTTTTAAAGAGGAGGCAAGAATTTTAAAACAACAGGAAAGAGTGTAAGGAACTGAGATTTCCCTAGATCAAATTCTAGGTGATGGACTTTACTCTGATCCTCAGGACCAAGCTCTTTATGATGACCACACCCTGTCTGTATGTACCACAGCAGCTTTAAAGGCTTGGGATAGGGTTCAGGAACCAGGACAGAGAGTAGTATCATATCTTAAGGTTAAAAAGGGTCAAATAGAACACTTTAGTGATGTTTTTTGCAAAGAATAACTAGGGCTGTACAAATAGGAATAAGCTAGGTGTGTAATAATTGAATCTTTAGCTTATGAGAATGCCAACGTAGAGTGCAAAAGGATCTTGGGCCTTTAAAGATCAGATCAGCTCCCTTGGATGAATGGGTATTGCATACAATGAATGTTGAGACATTCGATTAGGGTACTGAAGCATGGGTAGGAGAAGCAATTTCTAACAGTAAGATAAGACATCAAAATACCAAGTGTATTAATTGTGGTAAAATGGGACATATGAGAAGGGATTGTAGACAACAGATTTACAGGAATAATGCCTCTTCTGGAAATAACAGGAACAGGAGGACTCAGCCTTCAGGTTTATGTAAGAGGTGTGGCAAAGGCCAGCATTGGACGAATGAATGTAGGTCAACAAGAGATAGACAAGGCAACCCAATACCATCAGGAAATGCCATGCGGGGCCTCTCGCAGGCCCCCATGATGAATATGGCCCAGTCATTTTCTGTTACTATGGAGAATGTGTCTTGTCAGGACAATTAGAAGGTCCCATGTCTACTGTCAAAAGCAATAATGGTCTGAATGATGAGATAAATGTACAGAATGAGTCAAGAAATCTGGTGGAACAGAGGAAACATGTATTCTGGCAGACTTCTATAAATGAACAAAGACCAAAGCTAAAAGTGTGTATAAATGGCATTTTTATTGAAGGCATATTAGACACTGGTGTGGATGTAAGTATCATTACTCCAAAATCTTGACATCCGAATTGGCCTCTTCAGGAGGTAGATGTTCAGTTCATGGGAATTGGAACCCTATCTCAGGTAAGACAAAACATGAGATGAGTTGAATGTATAGGGCCAGAAGGGCAAATAGGAAAACTAATGCCATATGTAACCAATATTGCAGTGAATTTATGGTGTTGTGACCTATTGCAGCAATGGAATACCAAGATTAGCATTCTTGCTGCCCCTAAAGCTTATATTTCTGAGGTAAATATTAGAAGATATTACAGATGATGAACACCAGCCATTCGGGCTGTACAAGAACACAAAGGAATTGATAACCCTTCAGATGTACCAACAGCCCTGCCTTTAAAATGGTTGACTGGGAAGCCAATATGGGTCAAGCAATGGCCTTTGGCTGAGGAAAAGTTGCAGGCTTTAGAACAGCTGGTACAAGAGCAATTAGATGCTCAACATATAGAAGAATCTACCAGCCCTTGGAATTCTCCTGTTTTTGTTGTTAAGAAAAAATCTGGAAAATGGAGAATGGTGACAGATCTTAGAGCTATCAACAAGGCTATTCAACCTATCTGCCCTCTGCAATCTGGAATTCCTCTGCCCTCTCTGTTACCAAAGGGATGGCCTCTCATAGTTATTGATTTAAAGGATTGTTTGTTCACTATACCTTTACAAGAAAAACATAGAGAAAAGTTTGCCTTCACAGTGCCTACTTATAATAATTCTCAGCCTACTAGGAGGTACCAGTGGACTATCCCCCCACAGGGAATGCTCAATAGCCTCTCCTTGTGTCAATATTTTGTAAGTCGACCACTGGAACTAATGTGTAAATGATTTCCTAAGTCTATAATCTGCCATTACATGGATGACATTTTGCTATCTGATTCAAACATAGATACCTTAGAAAGACTAAAGAAGTAAAGATAGTTTTACCTAAATGGAGATTATAAAGAGATGCCCTACTTGCTCTTTATATAACCAAACACCACTACCTGCAGCGACTAACTGAAAGGGTACTCAAAGGAATGAAATTTGGCAGATGGATGTGTTCCAATTTGCAGAATTTGGCAAATTAAAATATGTACACCACATCATTGACACTTATTCAGGTTTTCAGTTGGCAACTGTTTAAGCTCAGGAAAAGCTGATTCAGTAATCAAACATTTATTAGAAGTCATGGCCATCATGGGTATACCTGCACAAATAAAGACAGATAATGGTCCACCTTATGTCTCTAGGAAAATGAAACAGTTTTTTGCTTATTATAATATTAAGCATGTTACTGGTATACCTCACAATCCTACAGGTCAAGCAGTTATAGAAAGATCAAATTGAACTATAAAGGATATGTTAAACAAGCAGAAAGGGGTGGAAAATGCCCCCAGAAATAGATTACAAAATGCTTTATTAACTTTAAATTTTCTTAATGCTAATGATAAAGGGACAACAGCAACAGAAAGACATTGCATAATGGAAAAGTCTGCTGAATTAAATCAACCAGTTTATTTCAAGGATGTGCTGACCTCACAATGGAAGCCAGGAGATATGCTGTGTTGGGGAAGGGGTTTTCCTTTTGTTTCCACAGGAGAAGAAAAATTGTGGATACCATCGAAATTAATAAAGGTTCCTTGAAAAGAAGGAATTTTATAGGCTCAGGGATCGTGAAAAAAAAAGAGGGATACTTGGATGGTGGGATAATAGATTGTATTTGTGAGTTATTGTTTTTAGACAATTATATTGTTATAGATTTTTGTATATTGATACAAAGTTAAATTATATTGAATATTGTATGCATGTATGCTTCTACCTCTGTTTAAAACATTGTTTATGTGTGTATATACATATATATATTTACCATACCGCAATGTACATTACTACCTCCCATTAAGATACTTATACATTGTTTGTATTTGAAGGTTATTGTCCTTGGTTATTGTCCCCATTTATTGCACAGTTGTTTATTGTCTTAGTCTTTAAGTTAGATAGGTATTAAGAATTATAGATCCATAGTCATCTATGTTTGTTATATTTATAATTAGACTAATCAGGTTTTTTAGATACATAGAAATTATGTTCAGAATAGATAGATAATCTTCAACCTCTTCAAGGAGCTGTGGAAAATGGCCTTTAATCTAATTTAGTTTCGTAGTTTCATGGCACTGAGACAATCTCTCCTGGCAACACCAATATATTCCCGAGAGAATTTTGAGCACCAGAGACAGTCCATCTGGAGCCTTTCTTCTTGGCAGAACTGACCTTTGGGTAAAGAAATGCCCATACCTCAACACTGACAGAGATACAGAGTATCCGTAAATGGACAAAACAGAACTGTCATATCCTGCCAAGACAGGGTAAGATAGTTTTGAAAAGTTTCTTGCCTTTGAAAAATGGTATGTCAGTTACTTTAGGACTTAGCCAAAGTTGATTGCCTCAACATTGCAAATGAGACTTTGGGTGATTGCCCAGGGAGTCAGTTGTCTCTGTCACTTGTTGCACATTTTTGAAGTTTCTCGATTACACTTCCTGTCCACTCAAGTAATATTATTTCCCTTCTCAGATCTTTGATGGAGTTGAAGATTAGATAATTGTAGTGACCTTCCTCACAATTTAGCCAAGCTTAATTTCAATGCAATAGTTAGACTCCTTAAAATAGAATGTTTAGTCAAACTTTTGTTATGAGTTCCTTGCTTAATATTGTTTATTGTTTGTAATTTTATATTTGGTATCTTTTCCTATTGTATATAGCTGTGTTGGGTTTGGATCAATCTTGTTTAGACAAAAGGAGGAGATGATGGGGGAAATTATCAACCAATCACTTCCAGTTGGGGTGTGGCTACCTGAAACCCCAGATAGATAAACGGAGAGAACACAGGTGTGCTTGCTTTCTCCATGTGGTGTTCGCAGAACGGATAAGACTTCGGAGCTCCCACCCTTGTAGCGTGATTCTCCCCTCTTTTCAGTCATTAAAATTACCTGTTCTTCTTGAGCTGGCTTGGTTATTTATTGTGCCGACCTAATTCATCTAGAGTGGAGGTGTCCTAGGAAGAAAGGAAGTCACAAAGTACAGGAAAGCTTAAGATGCACATCATAAATGGCTGTGAGAAAGAGTCCTGGTCTATCCTGTAGTTCTATCCCAAAGATAAGAACTTCTGTGAACTAATGAATTAGTCATTGTTCTGAGAGAGAGCTTCAAAAGTGTAATTGGAATTGGGGCTAGCCAATGTGTTTTTTTTCAACTGATATTCTTGACTACCTGAAGAAAGTAATGTTTCATTAAATATCCTATATAAGGCAGTAGTAGTTTGAATGTTAATGCCTCCATAAGCTGAGGCATTTGAACACATGGTTCCCAATTGATATTGCTTGAAGGTTCATGAGGTGTGGCCTTTCTTATGGAAGTATGTTGCTGGGGTAGACTATGCAGACTTATGCTCCAGCCTCCACTTGGTTTGTTGTCAGCTTTGCGTTTGTGGTTCAAGTAAGCTCTTAGCATCCTTTTCCAGCCACCACACCTGCCAGCTGCCCTGACATTATAGATTCTAACCCAATAGAACTATAAGACAAAATAAGTTCATCATTTTATAAGTTGCTGTGGTCATAGTGATTTATCAAAGCAACAGAAAAGTAAATTACACAAAGGCAAGATCCCAGTTGTTCCTACAATGGAACAGCAAATACACTCCTATTGTGGAATCAAAAATTACATTTGTTTCTGTCCTAAGATGGTCTTTCCCTTATTAAGACTTTATTGTAAAAGTAAGAATATGTTTACAATTTCTGGTATCTTAATTTAATCCAATCAGTTCTGCCCTGTAAGAATTGTGAAGGTCTATTTTATTTATTTATTTATTTATTTATTTATTTATTTATTTATTTATTTATTTATTTGATTTCCTTTGGCTTTAGCTGTTTGTCCTGATAGTCTAAGTCTACAAACAAATACCATGGGTCAGTTCCACCTTCACATTTTATTCCTAAGAATCTCCTGCTTCTCAGAAAGATATAAGCATATCCTTGCTGAGCTATTGACCCCCTTATCTGTGAACAATTCTTTTCAAAGAAATTTGTTACAAAGACACAGCTAAAGGTCCTCTAGACTGACAAAGGAAAGCAAAGATGGACTGAGAAAGACCAATGTCCACCTCCTATCTCCTTTCAAACTCTGCTCTACAGACAGCTTACAATACAAAGTGGAGATTTCATGGCTCCTGCTTTCTTGGAACCATTTCTTTATTCACTCCTTCAAAAGTGAGTCTGCATGATGCTGGGAATTACTACTTGCCTAGGGATCAGAAGACACTTAAGTTTTGGTCTGTGGCTTCCATTTTTATGAGGATTATAGAAATAGTTTTTCTTAATTTTCTTTGTACTTTCTGGTAGGCAGAATGTACTAGACACCATATATAACCTTATATAATCTTAGACATTCCTACATGTTCTGATTGAACTTGAAGTCTACAATATATTTTTTGGCACTCCTCACTATTTAGCCATTGTTAAATAGATAGGAAAAACAAAACAAAACCAAACCTCAGTATTCATAGATATGTGGTGTTCACCAACTTATTAAGTTTATGAAGTATTGTTCTAGTTTTCCTCAAGATTTGAAATATGTCTCTGTGATTTGTGGAAGCCTGGCATGTCTTGATGTGAACTATGGAGTCTGTGTCAAGTTTGTCACTGTCCAAATCCCCTTTAGAGGAGGATGTCTGAATCTATATGTCTTCATATATGAATTCAAGAGAATCTATATGTCTCTTGAATTCCTTAAAAGGAAGTACACTTAAATAGCTGCAATAGTATATACAGTGACCTCAGAAGTTCCTGATTTCCAGCAAATAGGAAACAAAAGGCTGAAAGGTGATCTTCCCCAAGGACTTGAGGCATCTGACCACCCACTGTTTATTATTGGTAGCAGTTGTATACAAAATGAAGCACAGTTTTGTGAATGTAAGTGCTTTCCCAATTAACATCAGTCTGAAAGTGGATAAAACACAATAAACAGCTGTGCCCATGCTGGTGATAGATGACACAGTTTAGCACTTGTGGCACTCCTGTGATCATTCTACATGAGAAAGGCTAGCTTCTTCTGAACAGCTTCTCCCATAATTAACAGCCTATAAATAGGCATTAGACCACTGAAAAAAATTTCTTTATTTTAAAAGAAAATGGTGATAGATGATGCATTACTGAAGAAGTCACGTGTTTCTCATATACAGTCTGCTGTGAACATTTTACTGCTCTTAACTGCTGGGGAAGCAGCCAACTTTCAAAAAGTGAGGCAGTTGTCCCTTGGCTTTGCATCAGAGGTTGTAATGTGCTTGCATTATCCAGCTGCCTTTGCCATAACAATGAGGCCTACACAGAATGAATGGAAGGGAGTCAGAGTCTGTGGTCAGCAAAAAGACTGCTAGGCTTCACTTCTGCTGTAGCTTTATGTTCTCTTTTATTTTTATATATGTCCTCTGTCTACTTTCCCTGACTTGTGTGTAACACAGTTTGTATATCACATTGCTGCTGTACTTCCCTTCCAAAAAGATTAAAAGAGTTTCTGAGTTCCAAGTGTGATTAATTAGCTGTATGGAACTTTGCAAAGCATGCGTGGCTGTCTTCTGCTTTGGAGACTAACCTCAGAATGGCCACCCACAGTCTGTCAATGAAGGCAAGTCCATTTGTTTATTTATTTGCTTCTTTGAAAATTGCTTGAAATATGTATGCCAGATGATCTGCTTGCCAGGAAAATACATTTCAATTAGAAACGATCTCTGAAGCATTTGCTGAGAATCAAGAGAAAGAGGGAAGAAGAATGGGACTAGTCTAGATTGAGTTGACTCTGAACATTGCACAAGACAATACACATTGTGTCATTTAACAAGCTACATTGTCTTTCAACTTTCTTTATAAAAGACTATAGCGTAATGAAGCCAGATTCATTGCATCTTTTATGTTTGTGGTGTAGGCACTCACCATGTGTTAGACATTTAGTAAAAGCTTACTGTCTTAAGCCAAGAAAAGCATTTACACTCTTTCTTTTTGAAGTCAGACTTGCCAGGCAGCCAAGCAGTTAATGATGGAGGGTGGGCTGGGCCTAGGAATTACTTCTATGTAAGTGGGAGCAATAGGAATGAAATTTTAAACAAAAGGTCATGGAGAAAAACCAAGGATGAAGACATAAGTTTGGAGTACCTAGGTTCTACTTTCCAGTTAGCGTCATACCAAAAGAAGCCCCTCTGAAATACAAGAATGAAGGCCATGGTCTAGTGTACATTTTCTGTTTGATTACTGCAGAAGCAGAAGAACTGAAGTTTCTAGATGGCAGAATTTTTGATCTACATGTTACCACTAATTCTCACTATTATTTCATTTTCTTATAATCTTTCAAGTTTTAAAATTATGTATATGCATGTTCATCTTTGTGACAGTATGCTCTTGTGAATGTAGATTGCAGAATAGGTTGTCAGATGACCTGGGCTGGTCTCACAGGTACTTTGAACTGCCTGGCATGGATGTTGGGACCTAGACTCTGGTCCTCTGTAAAAGTAGTACACTCTCTTAAAAACTGAGTGACCTCACCAGTACCTATTATGAAATTTTTATCACTTGCTATTGACTTTAGTAACATAAATAATAAAAAAGAAAGATACAGCTTTGACTTATTAATCTTTTTGTTTGTTTGTGGAGAGAGGAACTTCAGTGTGCCATGGAGCAAATGTGGAGGTCACAGGACAATGTGCAGAAATCAGTTTTCTCCTTCCATCATATGATTCTGGGATTAAACTCACACTGTCAGGCTTGGAAGCAAGTTTCTTTATCCACTGATATATTTTACTGGCCTAAGTACAATTTTTAAACTTATAAAAATATGACTTACCAAAAGTTATTTGTTTAAAATGAGAGAATTTTAGAGTATGTCTACTGAAAACACGTACACAATAGTCATCTATTGGACAAATGCTGTGTACAGATCAAACAGCACGGCATTTTGTATGTACTTTTCAGTGTGACAACTTAATTATTATCACTGATACTTTTATCGGAAATAAGGAAGCAAAGTCAAAGATTTTGTTAATGTAACCAAAAATACAAAATCAGTAAGAGGCAGAAGAATGCTAACACAGACGATTAGCAGTCAGAACTAGTTGGATACGGTTTTCCAGGACAGTTCCCTAGAAAGCCACCACCCATACACAAACACACAGCACAGTCACACCAAAAGCATTGAGGGGGACTTGGAGTGCAGCATGCGAGTGATGAGTGGCAGATGAATATGGTAGTGGAATGATGAGACACCTTGAAGAGCTTAGACATCATGGTAAATGGTGGAGGGGATAAAATCTAAAACAAATGATCAACTAAACAATGGGAATAGATTTAGAAAATGGTGACACTGAGATATCACCTCAGAGGTTGTGGCTTTATTCTGTTGAAAAAGTAAAACACCTCGCTTAAAACTCCACATATACAAATGTGTGTGAGTGTCCTTGAATTATGTTTTCAAAATGTATTTTTATTAGGCAGGAAGACCAGAGAGACTATACGAAACTGATCTCATCAGGAAAACACAGTAGCAGTTGATAAGCCTTTCTCTGATATACGTTAACTCCTGGAAGAATTCACAGGCTTGAAAGTTGTGGCATTAGCTCAAGTATATATTGTTTTATACCTTGACTACTTACCCCCCAAAAGTCTACAGTTCCTAAACCTATTCCTGTTTCTACTGCAGTTTTCCCTTTTGCCTATTAATTATTCCTCTCCAAATCTTCACCAAGATGTTTCTGGTAACAATCATATTCAAAATGGAAAACCCTTCAATCTTCAAAGGGTAGAAAATTTTTGGTTTTTTTTTTGTTACAATATAGAGGAACCCAGAGAATATCATTCTAAATGAGGTAAGGCAGGCACATAAATATGAATTGAACATATTCTCATTTATATGTACATTCTATGTGAAGTTTGCTAAAGAAAATTTCCTTCTACCACTGGGAAAAAATTACTTTGAAGGATTTTCAGGGAGCTAAATTAGGTAAATAATATTTTGTTTTTATCAGTACAGCTTCCCAAAGGATCTCAAAATCACTACTGTCCTGTTGCAAACTATTTAACTATGCAAAAATATAGTGCATTTGCTTGACTATGTAAAGATGTGTAGTGTTTGCCTAATTATGTAAAGATGTGTTACTGATTTACCTTGCCTGCTTAAGGCACTTGGTCTAATAAAAAGCTGAACAGTAAAGAGCAAAGAAGGAGGTAGAGGTGGAAGTAGGAGGAGAAATCTTGCCTTAGAAAAGAAAGGAAAGGAGATGACAATGAAACAAAAGAGACCAGCCAGTGAAACACAGAGGAAACAAGAAAGTGGGGCATAAAGAATTAAAGAAAGGTAAAAAGCCCTGAGGCAAAACTTAAATGAAAAGAAACAAGTAAACGTATGTTAAAAAGAGAGAGTGGGGCAAGCCTAATCTAAGACCAAGCATTCATAATTAATGTCTCTGTGTCTTTCTGTGGTAGCTGGTTGGTGGCCTAAAGACAATGCCAACTGCACTGCCCACTTTTCAATGATTTCCTAACCTACATATATGTACAAGCAAGTATACAATGTGTGTGTGTGTGTGTGTGTGTGTGAACTCGTCATTTATACTTTGACTTGACTTGTATGGCTTACTGAGATTTGTGTAGGCTTTAGCATAATCTCTATGTTATGGTGAAGACGAGAGAGACAGCTCTGTCCCTGTTAGCAATATAATATTAGTCACTGAAAAGTGGGAAGAGACAATATTTAAAACAAATTTAGTCTTTCTTCATTCTTCGGGGTGACCATGGCTCCACACTGGACACAGAAACATACCTGTAGTTAAAGCTTCACAGGATGGCCAGCTGAACGTTTGTTTATCAGTGGGATATGTGAAACCATGCCAAATGAACCACTCTAGACTGGTATATAGGGAAGGGATCAAATTGTCATGTTCTTTCTGAATCTTCCTAGGTCCTGATTACCATGACTGAGGTAGTCTATACAGAAATGTTTGGGTGTTTTGTTGTAGGTGGGACTCGTGCTTCAGTAGAGAAGTGCAGATTTTTTTTCCACTCCATGTAAGTGACTTTTCTCATCTTCTTAGGGGAAAAGATTAACAGAGGTTGTGTCTTAAAACCTTGAAAACTTGACTTTGAAAGAAGACCTCTTTACAGAGAGAGGTGTAATAGAACTGGCAAGATCTTTGGAGCTGAAGAAAGCTTGTTTCAAAATCCTTCTTTACTGAATATATTTCTTTGATAAAAATCTAAACTATGTATAAAATAAGGATAGTTATCTAAAGGACAACTGACTTTGCAGCATTGTAAGCACTGGATAAGGTACTGGGTTCATGATATCTAATACATGATACCTTGTCAAATTAGTGTCTGTTCCTAAGTATCAGCACTGACTATGGGAAGGGTGTGTGTGTGTGTGTGTGTGTGTGTGTGTGTGTGTGTGTGTGTGTGTGTGTTGGGGCAGAATGAGCTTGCAGAGGTTGGGAGTCAGGTCTGTTCTGCTTCTGCTGCTACTGTTATTAATTCTCCCTCATATGCTCTCTTCTTAGGAAGTTCTGGAAAGGCTTCCTTATCAGTCTTCTTTTGACAGAGGTGCTCAGCTGAGTAGCTCAAGATGTATGTTCTGTTCAGCAAAGTTTCCTCCTAAAATTCTTGTCTTGATTCATGAATATTGGTGTTGTATGAATAATAAAAACCCAGAGACAGAAATTTGGGTTCAAACTGAAAAACAGAAAAGCAAAGCAGCCAAGCCACTAGAGAAGTCGTACCTCTCCCAAGGCTTAGTAACCTCAAACTAAGCAGACTAAGCCACTCTCTCCTCCCATTTTATATACCCTCTAGTGCTAGGATTAACGTCCCGACTCCTTAGTACAAAACCTGAATTTGTTTCTGTGTAGCTGAAGGTAGCCTTGAACTTGCAGAGACCTATCTGCTTCTGTCTCCCAAATCCAGGAATTAAAGGTGTGTGTCACCACTGTCTGACCTCTAGTGGCTTTAGCTTTGCCTCTGATCTTTGGGCAAGATTTATTTATTAAAATACAAGTAATATACCACTATATATTGAAGATTGAATATTTTTCTAATACCAGAAACTAATTTATCATAATTCTAGAATCTGTAAAATCTGAATTAATGTGCAAACATGTTTTCATGATGATATCACTTATGCTTCATTCATCACATGGCAGGAGGGACAAAAGACAAATGAGGGAGCCAAATTGTAAATGGGTCTTGTTCTATAAATAGCTATATTGATATTTTATTTGTGTTTTAATAAATAAAGTTTGCCTGAAGATCAGAGTGCAAAGTTAGCCACACTAGTCAGCCATACAGGACAGGCAGTAGTGACACACACCTTTAATACCAGCAGCCACACCAGTTAGCCATAGAGGTCATGTGGTGGTGTATGCCTTTAATTGCAGCACTAAAGACGAATACAAGCTGGAATGAGACAGAAACTTGCTCTTTTCAGTCTGAAGATTTCATAGAGGTAATAACTCTCTGGTGGCTGGCTGCTTTGCTTCTCTCATTTTTCAGCTTGAACCCCAATATCTGTCTCTGGGTTTTTATTATTCATGCTACATCTATCTTAAAGCTATTTAGGATAGAGAACCTACCATTGGAAGATTCTACAAAATATTTCTGCTTTGGATATTAAATTTTAATATTAATTCTGGAAAGACTATTAAATTTTCCAAACTTTCAATAAAACCTCTAATATCCAGGATTCTTATCCTCTTATAGAAATGCACAGGGATATTATGTACATATACTGAGAAATGAATTCTTCCTACCACTAAGTTACTTTTATGTTTCTGTGGCCAAAGCACTTGACAGAAGTAAGATAAAGACAGTAGAATTTATTTCAGCTTATGATTTCAGAGAATTTTGCATCCTTCATGACAAGGAAGGTATGGTGGAGAAAATATCTCTTATCTGGAGTTATGACAACCTATCAGGAGCTCATTCTCATGGGATCAGGAAGCAAAATCTACAGCCAAGATCAAGAAGAGCTACAACTTTCAAACATTTACTCCAAGTGACTTACATCCACCAGCCTTACCCTCCTCCAAAAGACTCCACAGCCTTTAAAATAATGCCAAAAGTTGGAGCACCAAGCATTCAAAACATGAACCTGTGAAGGAAATTTCAAATTTTAATCACAATATAGTGCGAAGTGTTTCTATTCTCCATTATCTCTGACATCCAAGAGAATGAAAACAGAAAATTGTCTTTCATAAAGAACTCATGAGCATATCAACATCGATCAATAGCAAGCACATTCTTGTTATCCTGCTAGAAAATTACAGTATGGTTTATTTTCTTTATTATTGTTGTTATTTTTGTATTTGATGTGAAATTATTTATTATTCCAAATCAAATATTGAGTAATATCACTGTCAGAATGTGTATGCCTTATCTGAAGCATATACACATGTTGAGAAAAATGTTCTCTTGTGAGATGAAGGATTTCTTTGAGACTGTGAAGGTTAATGTCTTTAATCACTTAGTGATGGAGTTTTTATGTTCTTGACATTTTTTCCTAAATGAAATCTCTTCTGTCAAAATTGCAATGGTAGGTCACTTTATACATGCCTTGAGTTAAATGCTAAGGGGAGAGATTATCCAGGAAAATCCCTTGGCTGTGTAGCAAACCCTCAGCAGCAGTAAGGAGGTGGTGGTGACTGGCTTGCCAAATGTAAGTAGCCTTATGATTGTTGAACATTGAACTGCTCCAAGCACTCTGTAAGAGAAGTTGACCCAACAGTTCTCTGTGGGCATAAAGGTGGCATCTGTGAATATATATATTTGTTTCCATGAGAGTGCTCTCTCTCTCTCTCTCTCTCTCTCTCTCTCTCTGTGTGTGTGTGTGTGTGTGTGTGTGTGTGTGTGTGTGTGTGTGTGTGTGTGTGGACTCCTTTTCTTTGGACTAAGTAAAATAAACAGAATGTCAGGGTTTGTTCATCTGGTTGGCAAAGCAAGTTCCTTTTACCTCCAAAGCCAACTGTGCTGAGGAATATTTTGGTTTCCAAGGCTAAAATCATGAGCCAGCACAGAACCTGCCTACCTGAGAGTGACTCACATCATGCATTTTCATAAGGCATGGGTCAGAAAGTCAGACTTATTTTCAAACTGTTCCCTTGAAACTCTACACAGTGTTTGGCTCATTGTTAGAATTATGTGTGTGGCAGAACAACTGACTAAAGATACATGGAATATTTTAATTGTGGGGAGTGCAGGGTTCTAAGACCTGTTACTCACCTTCTAACACCTGTACTACAGCTACAATTAAGCCTTCTGCTGTGAGGACACGCACTGCAGGAAGCTAACGCTGGCAGAAACCTGATTAAGCAAACAAAATCTTTCCTCCCTTCTCTTATTTCCCCTCCTTCTGTATTTGTCTAGAGATCAAATATTTTAAGTTCTACAAGGCATGAAGTCTCCTTTATAACTATGTGGATCTGCTCAGTTATGCCATTACAGAATAAAACCAGCCACACATAAACAAATGAATGAAGTTTTACTCCAAGAAGCTTTACTTATAAAAATGGCTGCTGGCCTGATCTGCTTCATTGAGGATTGTTGATTCCCTGACTTGTACCATTTCTTTCCAATAGAGATTAAGAAAACATATACCAAAAGGTTAGATGTTGTCCATGCCTTAGACTAGTGAATGATTGGGAAAATGCACGGGGGTAATGGAGGCACAGAACTTGTGGGAATGACCAACCAATGACTGGTCTAACTTGAGGCCCATGCCCCAAAAAGAAGCCCAGGGTAAATCCTGCCTGGATGATCAAGAACCAGAGGCTGGATAGCCCAGAGACCTAGGACAGAAAAAAAGCAATAAAATGATTCCTAATGGTCTTCTGCTGTGCTCAGATTCGTTCCTAGCTCGATTGTTATCAGATATGCTTCCTCTAGCAGTTGATGTGAGCAGATGCAGAGACCCACAACAAAAGACTAGGCACAGATAGAGCCGAAATGGGAGATCTCCACTGGCGCTCTTCCTTCTCAGCTCTGGAACCCCCTCAGAAGAGCGGGAGTAAGAATTTTAGGCACTGGAAGGAACGAGGACACTAGGAGAACACTGCTTACAGAGTCAATTAAGCAGGGCTCATAGGGTCTGTGCTACGTGCTCTGCATGTATAATCTGGTTGTTAGCTTCCTGTTCTGTTGGCACTCCTAACAGTGGCAGTGGGAATATTTCTGACTCTTTAACCTGCCCTTGGGACTATTTTCCTCTTTCTGGGTTGCCTCTCCTTTGAGGATTTGTGCCTAGTCTTACAGTAACTCATTATTTCATGTTCAGTTGCTGTCCCTGGGAAGCCTGCTCGTTTCTGAAGGGAAACAAAGGAGGAGTAGATCTGGGGAAGAGGAGATGCGGGAGAAGGGTGGAGGGAGGGGAAATGTGGTCAGAATGTATTATGTGAGAGAAAATAAAAAAGAATATAAACCAAACCCCAAAACATATACATTACCTGTTGTCTTGTTTTATCTTAAGAGACAGAACCTGTACCACTATTGCTTCAGGAGTCTCAGGAGGTAGATAGTCTTCTCTTTCCATTAGCTAAGGGAAGTGTCTCGATTTTAAAAACCTACTGTCCTTAGAACATTTTGGAATTTATTTAATATTAGTGTGGATGTGGGTGTGTGCCACAATGCACTGGTGGAGGTCAGAGAACAATGTTGTGCTGTTCTCTGTGCTTCCACCTTTATGTGGGTCTGGGACCAAACTCAGGTCATCATGTTTCAGGGCAAGTGCCTTTTATCAAATGAGCTGACTCACTGGTCACTTTC
>PVIU01021147.1:0-32229 GCA_004026605.1 Ondatra zibethicus | reverse complement strand
TTCAATATTAGTATAGCCATACCCGCTTGTTTCTTAGGGCCGTTTGATTGAAAAACCTTTTCTCAACCCTTTACTCTGAGATAATGTCTGTCTTTGTGGTTGAGGTGTGTTTCTTGTAAACAACAGAATGTTGAATCCTGTTTTTGTATCCATTCTCTTAACCTGTGCCTTTTTATAGGTGAATTGAGTTCATTGATATGAAGTGATATTAATGACCAGAGGTTATTAACTGTGGTTATTTTTTTAGGGTTGTAGAGTTTGTGTGTTTCCCTTCCATGAGTTGTGCCAGTGGAGGACTGTTATATGTCTTTGTTATTATTGGTGTTGCTTGCTTCCTTTAGATGTGGTTTTCCTTCTAGTACTTTCTGTAAGGCTGGGTTTGTGGCTATGTGTTGCTTAAATTTGTTTTTATCCTGAAATACCTTGTTTTCTCCATCGATGGTGAATGAAATCTTTGCTGGGTATAGTAGTCTGGGCTTGCATCCATGGTCTCTTAGTTTCTGCAGCACATCTATCCAAGACCTTCTGGCTTTCATGGTTTCCATAGAGAAGTCAGGTGTAATTCTGATAGGTTTACCTTTATACTTTACTTGGCCTTTTTCCTTTGCAGCTCTTAGTAATCTTTCTTTATTCTGTATGTTTTGTGTTTTGATTATTATATGGTGAGGGGATGTCCTTTTTTGATCCAATCTATTTGGTGTTCTGTATGCTTCTTGTATCTTCATAGGCATATCCATCTTTAGTTTGGGAAAGTTTTCTTCTATAATTTTGTTGAATATATTTTCTGGGCCTTTCAGCTGTGCTTCTTCTCCTTCTTCTGCCCCTAGTATTCTTAGGTTTGGTCTTTTTATGGTGTCCCAGATTTCCTGGGTGTTTTGTGTCAAGAATTTGTTGGATTTGTTATTTTCTTTGATCAATGAGTTTATTTTCTCTATAGTATCTTCAGCGTGTGAGATTCTTTCTTCTATCTCTTTATTCTGTTGGTTATACTTGTCTCTGCAGTTCCTGCTCATTTACCCAGATTTTCCATCTCCAGCCTTCTCTTGGTTTGTGTTTTCTTCATTGCCTCCATTTCAGTTTTTAAGTCTTGAACTGTTTCCATTACCTGTTTGATTGCTTTTTTTTTTTGGTTTTCTAGGGTATCTTTGAGGAATTTATTCATTCCTTCTAACTTTTTGTTAGTTTCCTCATCCCTTTCTTCAAAGGAGTTTTTCACCTCTTCTTTAAAGGTCTCTATCACTTTCATATAGTTACGTTTAAAGTCGATTTCTTCTACTTCTTCTGGGTTAGGTTGCTCAGGTTTTCCTGTTGAGTACTTGTTGGTTTCTAGTGTTATCATGTTGCTTTTCAGGTTTCTGGAGGAATTCTTGGATTGACGCCTACCCATCTCTTCTTTTGATTTCAGTCAGGGTAGTCTCAGCGGGTGGGGACCTCCCAGGACGCCTTGTACACACTCATCCCTCTGGATAGCTGATTTCAGTGCAGGAAGAGGAAGTCCCATCTGGACTTCCGATCCTTCTGGACCTCCAATCTCAGCACAGGAAGAGAGAGTCCTGGGGTTCCAAGGCCCCACAGAGGAGAGGGCAATCTTGCAGGGGGGTGGTGCAGAGTCGTGTGGAACAAAGAGGCCTGCGGGGACCTTACCGCCAGGCATGCATAACCTTACCAGTCTGGGCCCCCATCTCAGCACAGGAAGAGAGAGTGCTGGGGTTCCAAAGCCCCACAGAGGAAAGGGTGATCTTGCGGGGTGGGGTGCAGGGTCGTGTGGAACAAAGAGGCCCACGGGGACCTTACCGCCAGGCATGCACAACCTTACCAGTCTGTGCCTCCGATCTCAGCACAGGAAGAGAGAGTGCTGGGATTCCAAAGCCCCAGAGAGAAAAGGGAGATCTTGCAGGGGGGTGCAGGGTCGTGTGGAACAAAGAGGCCCGCGGGGACCTTACCGCCAGGCGCGCACAACCTTACCAGTGTGCGCCTCCGATCTCAGCACAGGAAGAGAGCACTCATTTTCTTACATAGACTAAAACAGCACCTCTTCCCTAGGTACCTCCTAAATTACAATAAAAATAACAACACTAACATATCCTGACCACTTGCTTAGGGTGGCATCAGGTTGCCTCGTTATCAAAAGGCAAGACAACCACCTCTGTGTGGCAGGTACACATTGTGCCTTACAGGTCACTCAAAATTCTAACTGCCATACAATGTAAAAATATGGGCCTATATAACCTGGCCTCTACATTTCTCCTACACCTCTTTCTTGCTTTACCATGAATCAAAGTGAATACCCAAACCATTTCAAATGTCTTCTTGAGAGGCCAAGAATGAAGCAGCTGGAAAGAAAAATTCTCCTTAGAATTCTCAAGCTGGGCACACAGTAATGGCAGTAGGGAGGTAGAATGCCATGATAATTATGCAATTCTTAACACTCATGTTAAAAACATAAAGTTGCCTTCATATGAAAACTCCTGGAATATATCTCTTTCTTCATTTTTATGTTGGTGCATGTTGGGTACAGTGTTAAAGAAATTCTCATTGGAGAAATGATGAGAAGGCAGAACTTCTCATTTGTTACCTCTTTAGAGTTTTAAAGGTAGTTTTTAATTGCTTGAAAGTTTCATACATTTATATAATGAATTTCAGTCATTTATGTCCCCTTCCCCTCTTTCATCCTCCCTTCCTTACTGGAACTTTTCTACTCAAGCATCCTCTGATTTTCATGTCTCCTTTTATATATGGCCTATTTTACAACCCTTTGGAGATATAGTGGGGGAAAATTTGACTTAGGACTACAGTGGCTAATTAGATCTCTTCATCTTTGGAATATCATTAGAAAAATATGTAGTGTAACCAGGGATTCCTATTTCAAGTTTATTGCTTGGATTGGATGTCATGCTAGATCTGTAGCTAAATCTCTTCATTCACACTCTGCCAACATCTCTGTTGGAGCTTGGTGTTAGGACCTGCATTTGGTAGGTTGAGTCTATGAGAAAGGTAGTCACCTCGCACCTGAATATAGAGAATGAAGAAGAAAAAGATTCTTCAGTTCAAGGGATGTATAGAACATTCACATCCCTCAAATGAGGCTGTGTGAAAGGTGCTTTGGAGATTTGAATGAGAATGTCTCCCATAGGCTCAGGCATTTGAACACTTGGTCTTCAAGTACTGGTGTTGTCTGGGGGAGTTTAGGAGGTATGGCCTTGATGTAAGAAGTTTGTCATTGGAATAGGCTTAGAGAGTTAATAGTCTCACCCCACTTTAATTTTCTGTTACATTATTTTTTATCAGATAACGAAATGATCTCTCAGCTTCCTGCTTTGGCTACCATACCTTCTGGCTTCCATGCCTTCCTGGTATGATAGACACTTATCTGTCTGGAATCGTAAGCCAAAATAAACTTTCTATTTGTTAGGTTGCCTTTGGTCACTGAGTTTCACTACAGCAGCAGAAGAGTAACTAATACAGAAGACTGACTCTTCGTTACCATGTCCTGTGTTGTATGATTCAGATCTCATCTGTGGAGAAGCCAGTGGAGTGGGGGTGGGCAATAGTGTCTGCCAAACACGCTGGAAAGGTGGCTTATTAGCTGACAAAGACGCAGGAAGAAGGAACACACAATTTTCATTAGAAAGTTTGATTTTGTTCTTTTTAGTCCATTTCCATCTCTGAATTTGACATTTCTAAAGTCATCTTTTAATGACAAACTCTGGCCTAAACTCTTCTGCAGGAAGGCTGTTATGGCATATTTGTACACCATGTAAAATGTATTGCTATGGTTGGTGTCATAAAAATTGAATGGCTAGTAACTAGAAAGAGGTTAAGTGGGACTTCCAGGGACAGAGAGGACTCTGGGAAGAAGAAAGGCAGAGTTGTGAGCTAGATGCAGAGGAAGCAGGATGGGCAGTATAGGGAGATGAGGTAACCAGTCATGTAAAAATTGTAGATTAATATAAATGGGTTAATTTAAGTTATAAGAGCTAGTGGGACAAACCTAAGCTAAGGCCAAGCTTTCATAAGTAATAAGAAGTCCCCATGGTATTATTTGGGAGCTGGCTGGTGTGAGAGAAAGAAGCTACTACTATATATGGTGTTCAATGTGTAGGCTTGAATACCCATATAGGGCCCAAGAAAGCAGTCTCTCAGGTAGGCTTGGTATACGGGGCATGGCTCTTTTAAGAGGCTCTGTTGTGCAACTGAGCACTTGAGCAGCCAGCACTGGCAACAAACACCTGCCACAGGCAGATGCAACAAATTCCCAGAGAATGCGTGGGGATATACAGCT
This sequence comes from Ondatra zibethicus, assembly GCA_004026605.1. Lineage (NCBI taxonomy): Eukaryota > Metazoa > Chordata > Mammalia > Rodentia > Cricetidae > Ondatra > Ondatra zibethicus. Next base: position 27,947 of record PVIU01021147.1, on the reverse strand, counting down.
CTGGAGCTGGTACTAGCTGGCATGAGACTAGGTTCTCACAGAACTGAGGGGGGCAGAGCCAGCTGCCAGCATGCCATGTGTTAAGTGGAACCATGTGGTGGTAGGAAAGCAGCTTAAGATTTGGCTCATGTCGTCTGAGAATGCACAGTGAAGCATTCCAGACCAAGAAAACCTTTAAATAAATATAGTGAAAATGGGTACAGACATCCATAGAAAAAAATACATAGTTTAAAAATAATAGTCTTTAAAGAGAGAGTAAAGTAATAGAAAACAAAAAAGTCACACAAAGATGGTAAATACACAGTGTATCTGGATCCTGTATGGTGTTTTTTGACTTTGAATTTTTAAATGCTAATGTACAAAAGACAATAGCTTCTGTGAGACATTATGAAAGCTGTTAAATTAAATCAACCTGTGTATTTTAAGAATATCTTAACTTCAAAGTGGAAGTTAAAAAATATGTTGCATTGGAAAAGAGGTTATGCCTTTGTTTCCACAGGAGACAAAAAGTTATGGTTCTCTTCAAAATTAATGAAAAATCAAATTTGATCATGGGAGACCTGAAAATCTTGGCTGTAGACATTAAAAAAGACACCAAGAAAGATGACAGGAAATGTGACATATGTTTTAATCCTCTACATGGGAACATCTCTGAGACTGAATGAGACATGATAAATCTGGTTTACTAAGAGTCCTAATGACTTATTACTCCATGCCATCCTTTCACATAGCTTGGATAGAGGTTTGATTTGATTATATAGTCCAAGTGGACTTACAAAGTTAACAGATGCCTTTCACCTGCTAATATATAGAACAAAACACATCTTTAACTGATTTGTACACATCACACATTCCATACATGTGTTAATGCAGATATATATTCTATTAATAAAAGTTTGTGCGTTGGGCTGAAGAAATGGTGCAAAGGTTAAGAACACTGTTTGCTCTTCCCGAAGACCCTGGTACAATTTCCAACACCCACACGACAGCTCACAACTGTCTGTAACTTCAGTTTCAAGACATCTAACACTTTCACACAGACATACATGCAGCTAAAACACCAATGCACATAAAATAAAATTTAAAAAAAATGTGTTTTCAGAAAGAAAAAAAGGACTAAACACCAATGAAGACAAGTAGCTCAAGTGATCCAGTCTTCCAGAATGCCTGTTACAGTTTCTTCAAAATTCTGCAACTGAAACAACTTTGAGGCTGCTAGCTAAGATGATCTAGCCTTAGAGACTACATCAGCCAAAACTTCAGATAAGTTGTGCACTTTCCCATCACACAGAGACTAAACAAAAAAAATAATACAGCTAACACTTCCAGGGTTTTACTATTATCCCAGTTTTCTCAGGGTCTCCTAAAGAAACCATCATCCTCAGACTATAGGAAGCAGTCTAGAGAACAAAAAAACCCACATTCCCAAGAGGTGAGGTGGGTGATTTCTGGTCATTAAGAGAGTTATGGATGTTTGTCATCATTTGAGGGGTGGTGATTACAAGTTGTTATTGGTCAAGGTCAAGAAAAAGATGAACAAAGATTAGATTCAGGGTTCTCTTTCTGAAGGGAAAATATAGTATAAACATGATAGAATAAAAGGATGGTTCTACTTTTGAACAACTACTAGTCTCAAATATTTTACATTGGTAAGTATTTTTATATATCCATAATAATGGATATATAAATATATGTAATTTGATACAAATTTAAGGATATTTTTGTTATAAAGTCTATATGTTTCTACTATTGTTTAAGGTTTTGTACCTATGTGGCTTATTTAAAATGTAACATAAAGTTTTAGTCCTTGAAAATGATTTAGGAAAATAAAGACAGGTTAGTAATTAGTCATCTATAATAATCAAACTTATAGTCATGTTAGATATGTTTTCAAGGTCAAACATAGATATAGTTTAAATAGATAGATGGTATTTGAACACTTCAGAGACCTACAGAATATGGCATTCAAGATGTTTTAATAGCATAAGGCTTTCCATGACAGTAATACATATCTTCTCTTGGCAACACCAATTTACTTCAAAAAAGGTTGATGGGCATTGTAAAACCCACATATAGAATTTGCTTTTATTATGGCAAAGTTAGACACTGGGTAAGAAACTGCCCTTGCCTTGACTGCTGACAGTATGCTGTTCAAATTGAACAACCATGACTTAAAAGAAAAAGACTGCCAAACTTTTCCCAGACAAGATAGAAGTCTTTTAAAAATCCCCGCTTATTATTCCTTCCTCTATCTGATAGAAAAGTCTATCAGATAGTCTAGGCCTGTAGGCTGAAGACAGATACCTCAAATATTTCAGAGGAACCTTGAGTTACTGTTCAGGAAGCCTGCTGCTTCTGTCATTTCTGTAGCTTTGGAAGTTGTTTGTTCTATACTTCCTGTTTACTTAGGTAATATTATATTCTTCTAGGGTCTTTGATAGAGTTAAAGACTAGATAGTTAGAATTTTATGGTTTTTCTTTTTAGCCAGTTAAAAAAACTTACATAGGAGATGTAAAGTTTATAAGATTGAGAAACAAAAAAATACTTAAGTTGTTTATCTAAGAAGATATTATAAGGTTAATAAAGATATTTTCAGGATGGTAATACAAGTTATAATAGAAAATGACTTAGGTATAAAGCTTTTGACTCATCATGATAGAATAGATAATAGAGCAATTCTCTAAGTTTGTCACGTACAAATGGACTGGACATTGTAAATGTAATTCTTACTTGATAATTGTTCTTATTGTATTTAATTTTACTGTTTTAGAGTGAAAACCTTTCCTTCCATTTAGATGAAAAGGGGAAATGCTGTGGGATATTTGTACACTGTATAAAAATGTATTGCTGTGATTGGTGCAATAAAAAGCTGAATGGACAGTAGCTGGAAAGTGGCCAGGTAAGATTTCCAGGGCAGACAAAACTGGGAAGAAGGACAGAGTAATCAACTAGATGTGGAGGAAGCAGGATGGGCTGTCCAGAAAGATGAGGCAACGAGCCTCATGGAAGAACATAGATCAGTATAAGTGGGTTAATTAAGTTATAAGAGCTAGTGGGACAAGCCTAAGCTAATTAAAAGGAAGTCTCCATGTCATTATTTGGAAGCTGGCTGGTGGGACTGAGAAACTATTACTAGAAGGTTGTAGAGTACAGACAGCCAGATTCTGTATTCCATCAATAGGTCAAAATGTCTCACAGTGGCCATGTGGCATGTTTGAAATTAGAGTGCTAGATTTGGAAACTCATGTCTTTATACACTTTCTGGAACTCTTTTCCATTCCTTACAGACTTTTCTCCATCCCAGAGGTTTCCCTATCACTGGAAGCATGGTCTACATTGTTTATTCAGGTGAATTATCTGATGAAATTGGACATGTAGAACCTGTATCTTTTCCTCATTTTCAAAAGGGAAGTAAGAGAATCCCTTTTGTGAAAACCAAATGATGCTTCACTGTAAATGTCTGGTGTCTAAAATATTCTCTACTGATGTCAGAACTTTGAGGTTGTTACTCCTGTGGCAGACCTGTGATGGGCTCCAATTTGAATAAGATGGTATAAACATGGCTCAAATGGATATGAGAACCAGGAGAACAATCTTTTAGTGTTGTCTTCACATTTGACCCACTGGACACTTTTAAAAACTACTGATCTCTGTACATTATCCCCAGATGATTAGAGAGAATCTTTGAGGGAAAATGTTTATCACTGTTTTCTAGATGCATCCATTTTGAGGTGTGTTATTAGGACTGGTACCAAATTCACAAAGTCAAATGATACCCGTATCTCCATCTCTGAGATATCTGGGAGTACAGGTATGTACCATGGCTGGCTCACTGCTGTCTTTAAGTTTTACAGATGTTCTCATGTACAGGAAGTCTGAGAGCCATGCACGACCCTGGTGATTTCTTACTCTTGTTGTCTGTCATATTTTGCTCTTCCAGGACATGAGGTGAAGGGAGGCTATGTTTTCATGTGTTCTACCTGTCTACTGGGGCTGGGTCCATAAATATAAACCTCAGAGAGGCCCTCTCTAAATCTCTTCACCTTAATAATGACAAGTCTTTACCTGTGGATAGATTTTGTGCTGTCTTGATGCTGTTTGATTTTGTTTTAAACAAAAGCTCTGCTAGGTCAATGATTATTGACTCCATCTCACAAAACCAATTCTTATCTAGCTCTGCATAAAAGCAGACAGCTTTCTGTTCTATTTCAAAGAGGGGTTCACACAAGTAGACTAGAAAATGATCCATTTCCTACCTTCAACAATGATACTTTATCATGAGCAGTCACAGGGAAATCCATTTTAATTTGGTGTTAACAAGCTTGGCCAGATCTGCAGTCATTGGTTGTGAAAGTTGTTCACTGCCTAAGCCCAGCAAGTACCGTAGTGTGATGGTTTATATGAATGGTGCTATAAGCAAGTGCACAGGCCCATGGCTGGGTGACTATGGCAGTAACCCCATACATACTTAAAGCTCATCTTGATCAGTAACTGTCTCTGTTGCTTTCCATGTGAAACATCCTTCACAGGCTCATATATTTGAACATTTGGCCTTCAACATGCGCTATGCTTATCGGGGGGGGGGTTATGGTTCCTTGGCCCGGGTGGAAGAGGTGGATAACTGAGGATAGGACTTTGTGGATGATAGCTTGGTCTGGATTGCTGCCAGGATTCCTGCCTTCTGGCCAGCATTATAGAACAAAATGGTGCTATAAGTTCCTGCAACTAAGGACAGAGCTACTCCAGCCATCATGACAAACAGCAGCTGTTTAAACAGTGACCCTCCCCAAAGTCTCCTTTTAAAAGTTGCTTTTGCTAAGTATCTGGTTACAGAAATATAGTAGTAAGTAATACACTTGCCACTGTGATCTAAGGTGTGCAGAGATAACTCTCAGATGTTGCCCAATCACTACAGGTTAAATGCTGAAATAAGTCTGTGTGTACTAATACACACCCATAACATTATTACCTCTGACTTTCTCATGTAAAATTCATGCATCCCTAGCAAGAAGAAACTGCTCTAGATTCTTTTAGGCATTCAGGATTCACAACTTATAAAATGGGGTTTATACTTTCCTTCACATTGGGTCCTGGGATAGAGAAATTAGTATTTTTCCCTATTTATGGATGAGCAAAGGGAGGCCTCTTTCTTGGGGTTTGGAGCATAGTTTACTCGGTAAAGTAGCATAAGCATGAGGATCTGGATGTGGATTATAAGAATCCACATAAAAGCAGGGTGTGGTGGTGCATGCCACAATCTCAGTGCCGGGGAGGTAGACATGAAGGGCAAACACACACACACACGCACACACACACGCACACACCCCACTTCCTTAACCTGAACAGCCCAACTAATTGAGAACTTGAACACATTGTGTTGTTTCCAAACTCAATACATTCTTTACTGTCCTGTATTGCTGGAAACCAGGCTTGGTTTATAGTGTTTGTGACTATGCTTTTCAGAAATGTGGGCATCAAAAGAAGCACTGACTAAAGAACTCTGGTCCTGCAGCCCTGCCAGAATGTGGCAGTGTCCTTCGAGGTAACTCTTCCAGTCCAGGAGCTTCTTCACTTGAATCACTTCTGCTCTATTTTCCAAACACGAAAATTTACATCATGGACAAGGTTTTATTTCCTTTTTCTTTTTAATTTCTGTGACTGTGAGGCCTCCTCAAAAATCACAGCCATTGTTTAATGGAAATGGGAGTTTTTACTTACAGAATATGTGAGGTAGAGCAGTCGCTATGGTGTGGACTGTAGAACCAGAGGCCTGAATTAGAAGATACTTCTGGCTGACATCTTGTGACTCAGCGTAGCGTGCTTGGCATCTGCTAGCCTCACTTTCCTCATCTACAAAGTGAGAACAACAAGGTTTACCAGAGAAGAGAGCAAATCTTAAGTACACAGCCCATAACAATCTGTCAGAGGTGTTCTCTTATTTTCATCCATCATTAAGGATCTATTTTCCTTTAATCAATATAGCTAATTGGTAAGGGTTGAGTAGGTACATTCACCCAGATTGAAGAAAAAGAAAGTCCAGATAGATGGGTTAGATAGTGTATGCATGTGTTCAATCTGGAGAACAATCCTGGCTGCAGTTTCTCAGGTACCCTCTACTTTACTTTTTCTCACTGTCCTAAAACATGCTAAAGAGTACAGGCTGGCTGGATAAGGAGTCCCAGAAGTCGGTCTCTCTCACTTACCAGCTCTGGGTTTAAAGCACATGACATCTTACCCAGCACCTTTTCCCCCCAGCATAATAATTTTATTGATTATTTGGGAATTTGACATAATGCACCCTGATCATACTGTCTAGTATTCCCAGGTCTGCCGCCCCCCCGACCGTGTTAACCCCTAAAAAAGCCAGACAAGTCTAATCTGTATTGCGCATATACTCATTGGAGTATAGTCAAACTCCCAGTAGCTAGCCCCTTAAAGAAAACTGAATGCTTCCCCACTCAAAAGCCATCAATTGTGGAGACCTATACACTTCAGCATCATTATCACAATTTTAAAGAGTTTTCTTCAGTAGCTTTCTGTCTAGGTTGTTACTTTTTTGGGGGTGGGGTGGGGTTGGGGTTGTCATAGAAACCTTCTATGTCCCTCTTCCTCAACTGCAGTCATTCATATCACTTTAAAAGAAGCTTGCTTGCTACAGTCAGCAGAAACAAGGATCATGGACTTCCACATGGTTTCTGGTGACAACATGGACCATGGATATCCACATGACATCTGGTATCAACATGTACCACAGACCACAGAATGGTCTCCAGTGCCAGTACAGACCACAGACACCAACACAACCCTCTGCCACAGCAAAAGGGGCACAAAATCAGCATGGCTTCCAAGGCTTCCATGGACCTCAGATACTAATATGGTCCCTGGTGGCAGCCAGGACCATGAACATAAACATAGCTTCCAGTGGCAGCACAGACCATGGATATCCACATGGCCTTCAGTGGTAACATAGGTCACAGAATCAACATGGCTCCTGACTGCAACAGAACCCCAACATGGGCCTCAGCAGCAGTATGGACCACAGACATGGCCTTAGGTGGTGGTATAGACCATACACATCATTATGGTCTCTGGTGGTAACTCAGGATGGGCTCCTGCCTCCAGGGGCAGCCCAGACCATGGGCATCTACACAGACCTCGGGCTTCAATTTGGCTTGGGACAGCAGCGTAGACCACAGTTACCAGTATGGCTCTGGGGGTGGCACATATCATGGAGGTCCTTCTAGGAGGTCCAATCCAGAAAATGTACCGCCATCTCGGACATCCTGCCATTGCTCAGAGCAAGAACAACTGTTTGGCTGGGTAGTGTGTTTAAGGGCTGAGTCTGCACAAGTTCCAGGCTGCTGCCCACCGTCGACAGAAACCTTCTCTCACTCCTGCGTCTTCACTGAACATGTGCCACTCCATCCCTCCATCTTCCCACCTTTCCATTGCTTACTCATTCGTCTCCGTGGCACTGGAAACTATAATGTGTCACACAGTATATTTCCTCCCAAACATCTTTACAAGCAAACGTTCATTGCAATGAGTCATTGGTCTTAAATATTGGACTGTCACTGAGACTCGTCTCAGATATCCTGCTGTTCTCCAGAGTATGAGCTCTGAGCTCTGGGCTCCTGCACACTTCCCTGCCGCCCTCTTTGTCAGCTGCCCCTGGCTTGAGGGGCATGACCTTTGTTCTTGTAGCCACACCCACACTGCTGCCCCACACTCTTGTTTCCCAGCAGGGTCAAGTGGCTCCACGCTGGTAGTCACCAGCTGGCCTTGGACTAACCCTATTCAGTAATGACAAGTTTCTGTGGGAGCTCTAGGCCACCACCCATCACTCACCCCGTCTTTGGTTGGGCATTACTGTTGTGCTTGTAGCCTGAAGGCAGTGTTGCTGCTCCCTGCTCTCCATACCAGGCCCTATTCAGTAATACCCTATTTCTGCAGGAGCTCCAGGCCACATCAGGTACACAGCTCAGTTCTGACATCTTTCCTTCTGATTTCGTGAGTACACTTTTAAAATACATCACCTCCAGCTACCCTTGCCCAACACGTTTTATGTGGGTTATTAGGAGAGCAAACTCAGGCCTGTGTGCTTGCAGGGTAGAACGTTCCCCACTGTGACATCACCCCAGTCTACAGTTGAATTTCTAAGGAGGTTACCTGAAAGGCCAAGCCCAGCCTGAGACTAAGCGCAGCTCAGGAGGGAGCTGCCTTCTCTGTAGACAGGTTAAGTCTCAGGAGTAGACTGGGCAGGCAGCTGTGGGCGCACTGAGCCAGGAACCACTGCAGTGGGATGTGGGAAAGGGGCCTCTCTCTTTCTGAACCTCATAGGAGGCCAGACAAGAACTTTGTGGCTTCCTGAAGGCTTCACTAAGCTTTCTTAGAGTTTAGTTTACAGCCAGTGAGTGGAGCTAAAGCTTCATGAGACAGAGGCTTATCCAGTGTACCTGCTCAGGAATTCCTGCCTTGCGTCTTGTGCAAGTCCAGCTTCTCCCTCACCTCACAGAGACAGGTCATGGAGGAGCTTATCAGCCTGGTGGAGCAGAGGGTCACACTTCCAGACGGCCTCTCTGTGCTATGCCTCACCACCCCTCCGCCTCCTCCTTGTTCTGCTTTCACAGTCATGGCCCCTGGCATGCTTAGGGCTAAATCCACGCAGTGTTAGCTGGGTTTTATTAAACTCCCTAGCCTGGAGATAATAGGACTGCAGACATCTTTCATTCTTTGGTGCAAAGAATGAACACATGCAGGCATTTTGACTGTAAGCCAAGCAGTTTGCTTAAAGCAAGGATTGAAAGCTCAAGTGTCTACAGGGCTGGGGGAAGCATACTGGGAGAGGTGAGTTGTCTGAAGAAACCAGGGTCTTCCACACTGGAGAGCACAGGGCTTTCTCACTATGGGACCAACGCTGTGGAGCTGCAGTTTGGTGGGAATGCACGTTGATAGTCACCCGATTCTTTAAAATTTCAAGGAAAAATATTCAGATGGTTTTTTTTGGGTGAAAATTTCTAACTTTTCAAACATTTTCTGGGTCCAAAATTAAATCTTCGTTTTGTTTGCTTCCCCAAGGTGGAAAGGCAGGAGAGAACGAGCCAACAGCCATTTTTATAACAACATCGAGCCACACCGGAGACACCTGAGGTTGAGACCTTAACACATCCGAAAAGACCCATCTCAAGTAGCTCTTCACGGGAAATCAAGTTCCTAATGTGAGTTTGGGATAAGGGCACACATTCAGACTGCACAAGACTGGCCCTATCAGCAATCAAGGGGGAAGGGCTCATGAGGCCTTATCCCTTACTGCTGAGCTTCTGGCTATTGATAGATCATGTGGGATGGGGATTACTCTTATTGGTTGTGCCTACCAGACGCTAATGGATAGCACCTATCCCAAGGTCATGACACAAGACATCCCTGGTTATCAGTCATATTTGTAGGGAAGGAGAGGTATAGATTAGGGTGGGGGGAGGTAAGAGAGGGTAGAGAATGAGAGTAATCAGCATACATTTTTTATATATGTGAAATTTTCAGAAAAAAATCTGATTTAGAAGAGAAGTAATCAATAAATAACATGTGTTTATTACACACAAGAGCCTAGGATTTGAAGTCTGACTTTGACCGGCTTTGTAAATTTAAATCCTGTCCAAATTCTCATCAGATACAACACATTGGACACCTTAGTCCTATTCTCAATCTCATTTTAAAATAAAGTTAGTGTTATCTACTTTGAAAATGCGATTAGGGTTAATATTTACAACCAACCAACAATACCTGGTACTCAGTGGTAAATGACAAACATCGCCAATCCCGTGAGTGAATGAATGGTTGTAAGAACAAGCAACCATCTTTGTCAGGTTAAAGCTGGTCAAAGTCCGAATGGTCAAGTGTGAAAGTACGGGGTATCAGAAAGCAAGGGTTCTTCTGGGGCTTTATGATGGGCAGAGGTAAAAGGAAGGAGTGAGTTAGAGTCCCAACTGCTTCCCCAAACTGTCTCCATGCACTTATTTTTATTATATTTATGTATGTGTGTGTGTGTGTGTGTGTGTGTGTGTGTGTATTGCGCGTGCATGTATGTGTGTGTCTATGGAGCTCAGCAGACAACTTTTGGGAGCCAGCTCTCTCTTACCACAGGTCCTGGAATCTAACTCAGGCCATCAGGCTTGGTGGCCAGCAGCTTTGCTCACTGATGTGCGCTGCTGCTTCCCCATGCAAGACTGTTGATGCTTTCTTTAGAAAATGATTTAAAAATAGTTTACCATCTACAAGAAGCAGGGCCTCTTTCTGTGCACTTCACACCCAGACTCCCTGATCTGCAATGTCCTATGTAGCTAAGACTCCATCTTTCCCCTCTCTTTCTTCCTTCTCTTGTCCTGCTACCCTTCCTTCTTTTGAATGAGCACTGTTGTGGCTTCTCCTCCTCCTTCTTCCTTAACACTCCTAGGCTACTCACTTGTGCTCACTGTAAGTTAATAGCAAAGGTGAATGTCAATGTCTTTCCTGCATGTCACTCTGATTGGAGCAGTTCCATTGCTACTGGACTGGCAAACATTCCAGCTGTGTGTGTGTCTTGTGCTGTAGTCTCTGTAGCATTACGACCATTTCTAGATGCAGGTTCGTTTCCTGAGGCTGGATTGCTGAGAAAGAGCTTGCGGGTGGCAGGCTATGAATGGGTCAAACGTTGTGGGTTGCTGTATTTGCACAGCAGTTGCTGAAGGAGTGAACAGATGAGTGAAGCTGCTACCCTAGAAGCTGATGCTGGTACAGGAAGGACTCTGAAGCAAAAAGGCCCCACTCAAACCGCTGCTGCATGTCTGCAGTTGAGTGACCGGAGCCAGGTGCTGCAGGGACTCAGTCCCGTGGGAGGCCCCCTCAGTGTCCGGACAATAACGCAGGGCCCAGGGCCATGGGCGTTCCTGAGGAAGCTACTGCTCTCTAGCGCCTGAGTCATGCTGCCTCCGGTCCCCATCCCCCCGCCCCAGGTCTGAGTTCTTGTTTTCTTCTTTCAGGTCATTTCCCTGAAACCTGAGAAAATGACTGATCAATTTAGAACAGGAGGCAAATGGACATGCTGGGCAATCAGACCTCCTTCCAGCCAGTGCACATTTATGAACCCCATAATGGTTACAATGCCATCAGCGTGTGATGTTTGCCCTATCTCTGGGTTGTGACAGGCAGAATGAGCCAGGAGTTTGTCAGAGCTGCAGCTAAAGGCAGAGCAGGAGCCCTTTCAGACTAGGGCCCGGATGTCTGCCTCATTTCCATGCAAATAGAAAGAAGGCTGTGGTCAGACAAGTGCTGAAAGTGGGGGAAGGAGGATGTGGACTGACCCAGGTAGAACCTGCGACTTTGCTTGTTCTTAGAGAGCTATAGGCAGGTCGGGTGCCAGGGTGGACTACACGGCCATTTTTGTTCTTTTGCTTTAAGCTTGTTATTGTATGCAACACACTGTTCCACAAATGCAGTTATAAAATCCAACTTTCACTGGACATGGTGGTGCACATCTTTAATTCTAGCACCAGAGAGGTAGAAGCAGGCATATCTCAGTCAGTTTGAGGCCAGCTGCTCTACATAGCAAGTTCCAGGTCAATTAGAATTGCACAGTGAGACCATTCATTCAAAAAAAAATAAATTGAACATCAACAGCTGCTGTTTATCAATCCACCTTTTCCTCTTTCTTAGCACACAACTGGACTACATTTCCCAAGTTTCCTTGTGGTTGAAAGTTGACAAGGGAGCAGAAGTGATGCCTATCACTTCCCGGAACACTCTGCCTTGTGGAGGAATAGGACCGAGTTTCCCTGGTGTGATGGGAAATCATACCTGGAAGCGGCAAGGTCTCTGGCCATGTGGATGGAGCATGAGCATTGTTAATATAGCCCTCCACTTGATCTTGAGGTCGCTCCATGGAGAGGAGTTGTAACCTCTAACCCTGTCCTTTGCCTCGAGGCAACTCCAGAGGACATCGTTGTGGATATTTGCCATGTGCCTTTCATAGAAGATGGCCTGTTGCTAAAGCGTGCTCATTCATTAGTCCTGGCAGATGCTTGAGTCGCTTTGCCTCACTTGTACCTGTCCCTCGACCCCTGCCAACATAGACACTTTCTTGCTTTGCACAGCAGAGAAGATTCTGGTGTGTTTGTGCAATGCAGTGGGGCAGAGCACCTGAACACTTGACACAGTCGGGGTGTCTCATGACCCATGGATTCCAGAAAGAAGGGTCAGCTTCAGTGGGCTGTGGGAATGGAGAACTCTCTTGGACTAGCATGCTCAAACAGTGGGCGGGGATCAAGAGACAGCAAGCAATGGGTTTGTGGGCTGAATCCCTTATTGTGACCCTAGCAGGTTTGCCAGAGGAGCTCTGGTTGGTGGGTTTATGAATCCTGTGGAATTATGCTGTGGCTGTAAAGTGGTCGCCATGGCATATTTGCACAATGCATTAGTGTAGGGCCAGTAGGCAATTTGAATAGGCTGTATCTAGCGGTCTCACAGTGAGTGAGTTGGATAAGGCAGGTATTTGTCTTGAGAAAGTGGGAGAAGATGGAGGACTGTGCAAGGCTGACTAAGCCCTGGCTCTGCTAACAGAGTGATAAATATGCTTAAAATGAAGGCCGAGGCAATGTAAACTTGTAGGGAGCCACTCCCTCACCCCTGCTCTGCCATCCTGTGTGTACAGTTATATATATACAGCATGTAGACTTCATTTGTATTTAGCCAACATATTTTTAAAGACTTTTTTGTTGTTTTTCCTTCTGATATTTGGTCACTCAAATGATATAGAATGGCAATATTCTTACTTTAAGAAAACACAAGAGGACCCAGCAGGGCTCTGGGAGTTGGTCAAAGGAATCTGCAGTTGAAAGTGAGCAGTATCCCCAGGCCTCCACACCAAGCAGTAGTGGGCACCTCTAGGGGTGCTGTGGTTTCCACGCACCATAGTCTAATGAACTCAAAATTGCAAAACAACTATGGAGATCCTGACCCTTCATCTGGAATTAGCCTGTCCTTTTTTTCATCCTAGAATGTTCCCATGCGGTAGAAGTCAGATTTTTATTCCCATTTAGGGAATCATCGACTTTGATGTTGACAGACACTGAGAATTCTGTGAATTACCATAACTTAAGTCCTGAGGATTCTCAGGACTTTTTGTGACTGTGTACTTTGGAAAATGTTCTGTGCTATCCAGATGGAAACAGAAGGCCATTTATTATCTCTGGGATCCTACTGTGTGGCATATGATAGGTTAGGAGGTCCACCCAGGTGGGATGATCTTAATGAGAGCATGGTTTCAGTCAGAAGATTGGGTCCAGAGCCGATTTCCATGAGGCAATGGAGGGTGCAACCAGATGTTGGACTGGAATTCTTCCTATGTAACTTATCTACTAGCTACATAGCTTGCTTACTTAGCTCTTAGAGGGGCTAGTAGTTGGAGGCCCTTTTCTCCATCTAAAGATGGCGTAAAGGCCGCTTCCTGCCTTTGTTTCTGCTTATTCTCTGGTGTACAGATGGCATAGGAAGGTGTTGATCATGGTGGTGTGAATGTTGGTGTAATGAGGAGAGGACCAGAGGCCATGTAGTGTTAAACAGATGTGAAATTATTTGGAGTGGATTTTAAATTTTTTTATGGTGTGTGTGTGTGTGTAATATATGTGTGCGCATGACTGTGTGTGTACAAGTGCATTTGTACATGTGTGTGGGTGCCTGCTGAAGCCAGAGGCTGATGCTGAGTATGGTCCACTACTGTTCTGCTCTCCACCTTCTCTTCAGAGACCAGGTCACTCGCTGAGCCCACATTCACTGCTAGCCTTCTGCTGAAGATAAGTCAGTTACTGGGATCCTTTTATCTGCATTTCCCCAGCACTAGGCTAACAGATGCATGTGGACATTGGGGGAGCTGAACCCAGGTCTGTGCTTGTATGCAGGCACTTGACCCACTGAGGCATCTCCCCAGCCCCTGAAGAATATTTTCTAAGAAACAAAATTCTAATTGAGTAATTACAGTTTTTAGTCTCTATAATTAGAAGATCCCCAACTTTCCCAGAAATCTGCTTGTCATCATTACTTCTAGGAGTAGCCTCCCCATGCATAATAAAAAGCTTACTCTATCTTGTGGTGTGCCTGCATCATGAGCAGGCACACACTTATTGAAGCACAAGGCCAATTAATAACTGCCTTTGTTTCTTTAATTTATTGGTTTGCTAAAAGTTTGCTGAATACCCACTCTCTGTTTGACAAAGCAAGGACCTCAGGGATACCCCAGTGAATCATATGTAATAGCTCACATTGGTAAGGAAGACAGATTGGATCTTTTGGGAGAGGGTGTGGTGATGGGTCACCTCGCTGAACTGTGTCTAGAGTGGATCGAAGCCGCGTCAGAATGACACCACTGGTTGTGTTTGAGAACATCTCTGGGAATTGAAAACTCCTGTAAGAGTTTACTAAACCCACAGACAGAAAAGTCTGTTTAAGAGAGAGTAACCAGCATGGGATAAGTTAGAGATGAAAGAGAGAAAGAGAGAACAAAATAAAATAAAATAAAATGAAAAGCTTCAAAAAACTTAAATAACTCATTCTGTAAGAGCTGAGTGTGGCAGAAAGATAGGCAACATGGCTGACCTTCTTATTGTCTTTTCTTATGTGACTTATAAACTCTGGGATTGTGTTTTGCATTTCTGTGTTTCTCCATGGTATCCTGCGACGGAGAGTTTTGATGGTCAACTTACTGGATGGAGAAACGCCCAGGAGACCAATATCCTGAACCTCTGAGTATGTCTTTCCCAAGGAGGAATTAAGTGTGGAAGATGCCCCCTGAATGTGGGCAGCACCACCCCACAAGATGGTACCCAAGTGGAATAAAAAAAAAAGAGTAGCCCCAGCAAGATTCTCTCCTCCGACTGTCACTCCTGCTTCCTGGCTGCCACAATACCACCTTTTCTGCTCTATCATCTATGCTACCCTGCCCACAGTGATAGTGACATTTCTGCAACTATGAGCCAAGATAAACACCCCCTCCTTTAAGTTTTCCTGAAGTATTTTGTCTCAGTAATGAAAAATCTGACTGATACACTCATCAAAAATGACAATAATATTCTGTTGGATGAATGAGAACTGGCTCTTGCCCAGCTACAGGCGTATCTGCTGGTCTCATCTCAGAGTTACTGGTCTGATGCCCATCCTCTTGAGACAAAAATGGCTGACATGGGTTTCTTCTTTCAAAGAGCTGAAAGCTTCTTTGCAAATGGCAAGAAAGGAACACTAAATATTTAATGCTTCAAAGTTAAATATTATCACAAAAGTAATTTAATATAAATGTTTCAGTAACTCCTTATCCATATTTCATGTCAGCAATGGATATCTGATTGCTAATGTTTGTGTGCAATTAATTTTAATGGTTACATACTCTCAATTTCTTTCAAGTTTTCTCTTTAGAAGACTTCAGTGTTTTCTGGGGAAAATGAAAAGCTAGACAATAGATATCACCAAGGGCAGAAAGAAAGACACAGACTCCTGAGTGGAGGTTTCCGAATGACAAGTTAATAGGCACTTGTGAGTTGCTCAGTGGTATGTAGGCAGGGATGCTGTCAATCTCTGCTGCTTGGTCCTGACTGCTGACACGATGCCCTCATGGCTCCATGGTGGAAGGCGCTTCTCTGCGCTCTCACCATGCTTTCATTGCATTGCTTCACGGCAACAATAACCACCATGGCGACTGTACTGAGTGCCCACAATGTGCCAGGTATTACAATGAGACCATTCTATCTCATCACACCAACCATGAAAAGTTGGCATATATTCTGTTTTTCAGACAATAAAACAGACTTGGAAAATGAAATTTCTTAAAAGCCAGGAGGATTTTGTTGTTTTCTGACTCTGATTGTGAGCCCTCAATCAACACTGGTATCGTCATGCTTTTCTCTAACTCCAGGAGCTCAGGGAAGGGATGGGGCACTCAGTCCTTGAATCATAAATACTTGTTGAATGAATGAGCAGAGACAAGAATCAGTGCTATAAAATTATTAATAGATGAAGGACTTGCTATCTCAAGAATTTTTAAACAAAAATCTCTCTGAGGTTGAGGGATGCCTGATTTTTCTCTAATGCAAATATTCTTAAACTCCAGTTTAAGAACACTTTTGCATGATACTTTGTGGGATTTGATTATTTAAAATAAAGCCTGTATCTTTTTTGCCTGTAGTCATCACACAACAAAAGTGTGAGGGTGCTGTGGGCACAGTGATGCTGAGCCTTCGCTTCTGCCCCACCCTCTTTTCATGCTGACAAATGTCACCTATTGATACTCATGGATTTTTGTAACATCTGTAAAATCCATAATACATCATGTAGAAATATCTTTAATGCTTGGTATTCCACAGCTGTCTTTTTCATTGAATAAATATATTATAAATTGATATGCATAGTTATTCAAGTATAGTTATATCTCCTAACTGAATTACTAGAATCATGTGGGCAGATTTTATTTATTTCCAGTTTTCCATTTAATGTCCCTGATGTCATTATGTAAGGCTTTAATAAGGGTCGGTGTGGCTTTTATGGGATATTTAACCCAATACCAGAGAACAAGACCTGAATTCTCAAATCAGGTATCATATGACATGGCAGGGGCTATGACATTCAGTCTATAGACAGGTGTCATATGACATGGGGGGGCATGACATTCGGTCTGTAGACATTTATTGTTTACTTTGGGCAAAACTATGGGCTGGTTGTTGGGGTCCTTGGCTAAAACCCAAGGCCATAATGAGATAACAATGACAGATAGAGGCAAAACTAGGTAACAGCAAGTAACAATGCTTTCAGGAACAAGAATTCTTAGCTGAAAGAACATGGGTCAGAAACCTGGTTACAGAATAGGAACTGGCTTCTAAGAGGTTAATTGTATATACAAAGTCCCATGGCTTTTAAGGACCAAGGTTGGGATTGAACCCTTGACTTTCTCTAAGAGACAGTTTTAGAACTGTTCAGTGATAAAGAATGTGGACTGTGGAATCATTCGACCTGGCCATGAAATTAGCCCGTCTGATTACATATATGTCCCTGGGAATGTTACACAACTGCTCTGAGCTGAGGTTTTCTCAGCCTGTCTTCATGCTCGACTTAAGAGAGAGGCTGAGGTGAAAGAAGGCACAGACTTCCTTGGCTGACGCTTTGTGACAGCTGTTAGAATCTGCTGGCACATATCCTTTTGTCAAAGTCAAATTTAGGATTGAAGGTTGGAAAGAAGGTTCTACAGGGTCCTACATGATCAAGAACCTGTGACATTCAAACCTGCTGCCCATCAATAGTACCCAGTAACCTCTGAACTCTATATTAATACACCATTTTCTCTGCAATGTTTTACACAAGTTAATAGTGGTTCTTACCAAGAATCCCTGGATTGGGCAATCCTAGGATGCAAATGGTGATGCCTTGTTCTTCCTATCTGTGTTTCTCAATGACACTAGGTCCCCAGCCAATGAGTTACCAGCAGAGGTCCCTATGGACTAGTATAGTTCACTTCCTAGTACCTACAGTGGACCCAGATCCTAACTAACTCAGCAGTCACATGCTGTGCCCTCAAGAGACCTGACAAAAGTCACATTGCTGAGGTCAGGTTCAAGGTTGATATGTGCTGTCAAGCAATGGGAAATCAACCACAGATCAGGAAGGAGCATACAAGCAGGCATGGTCATAGAACTGACAACACACAACTACAAATCCAAGTTCCTGGGCCTCTTCCTACCTGACCAACCAGAATTAATTTTCTGGAATAACAGTTCCCAGACATTACATCACAGCACACTGCATGTTTCAATCGTTGTGATTCACCCTTTGTTACAAAAATGAAGATATATCTTTCCAAATTGTTTAAATCTTTACTAAAATAAATCCTAGAATAAGATGAGGTTATCTCCATTTTTTTGTCTTCACCTTTGCAACCAGCTAAGGACAAGCCATGAGTAACCATCTCTTGCTCAGATATCTGAAAGGACCCCTTCCTACTTTCTCACATGGATCCTGACCTTCTTTTCATCTCCCAGCAGCAGCTAGAATAAGTTTCTTTCTTTCTTTGTGTGTGTGTGTATGTGTGTGCGTGTGCCTGTGCACACACATAGAGGCCAGAGGAGGAGGATGTCTGCTGTCTTTCCCTATGTCTTCGCCTTATTTCATTGAGACAGGGCCCCTCGCTATAACTGGAACCAGGCTGACAGCGAGCAAGCCCCAGAAATTCCCCTGTCTCTATCTCCCACAGTACTAGGATTATAGGTGCATGTCATCACAGCTGACTTTTAAAATGAGCGCTGAGCATTTGAACTCAGGTCTTCATAAGTATCCATCAAGCGATCTTGCATACTGAGCTATCTCCATAGATGTTCTTAGCATGTAAATCAGACCACGTCATTCAGATTAAATCTTTTGGTGCCTCCCTTTTCCTTTCCCTAAACATGTCTCCCCACTGGCATCTTTTGTACCCCCAGACCAGAATATTTGAGTACCAGGGAGTACTGAGATCTTTCCTACCTCAGGGAGTTTGTATTTTCTGTTCTCCCTGCCTAGAATTCCTTTACTTACCATCATAAACTAGGCTCACTTTATCGGCAAGGCCTTCTCTGATCACCTGAGCTGAATGAACTGCCCCTTCCTCACTTCCTCCAGTCCTTCATATTACCTTCACTGGGTTACTTCATAGCAATGATGACCATCTTTGACAAATATTACATTGTCCAGATTGCCAATTGTAGGCAGAGGGTGCTTGTTCGTTTCCCGGCTGCCCAGACTTGAAATAATCACACAGAAACTATATTAATTGCAACACTGCTTGGCCTATTAGCTCGGGATTCTTATTTATCTAACTCTTACATCTTAACCCATTTCTATTAATCTGTGCATCGCCATGTGACTGTGGCCTACTGGTATGATTCTGTCAGGGCCTGTCTCCTTTGGCAGCTACATGGTGTCTCTCTGACTCTACCTTCTTTTTTCCTCTGTATCTGCTTGGAATTCCTCCCTTGCTCTATTCTGTGCTGCAATAGGCCTAAATCAGCTTCTTTATTAACCAATGGTAATAAAACATATTCACAGCATACAGACGGGAATCCCACATCAGTCACTGTACACAAGCTGTTCCCACTCCTATAATGGAGCTGACACAAAGGAGATGCCTTGTCTGACTTCTTTATACATTTACTGCTAACATTTAGCATGGTACCTGACATGTAGCAAACAGTCACTAAATATTCAATGAAAGAAAGAATGACTCATTCAATAGTATTGTCACTCTCAGTCTTATGAAATGAGAGACAAAGAAAGACAGAGAGAGGAGGAAAGGGAGAGAGGGGGGAAAGGAGGGAGAGTGAGAGAGACAGACAGAGAGAGAGAGAGAGAGAGAGAGAGAGAGAATGGAATGACAATTAGTTTGGGGTAAGCTCATACTTACTGGGTCCATCTGTGAAAATGGTCATTTATGCATATGGGCTATTTGATTTGTTTAGGTGTTGCACTAAACATGGAAAATATCAGTATAAGCAACTCATCATGCCTGATCTTAGGAAGCTTAGATGAAACATCAGAGATTATTATAGCAAACAGTAAATATTAGATAGCACTTGTTCATTAAAAAAATGGTGTCATTCAGAATGGAGGCTGGCTCCTGTGGAAGAGGTGGTGCTTTAGTTTCATTCTGTTCCTATGTGATCAAAAGCAACTTTGGCAAGAAAGGGTTTATTTGGCTTATTACTTCCAGGTCACAGTCCATCAATGAGGGAAGTCAAGACAGGAACTTGAGGCAGGAACCATATAGGAACTGATTGCTGGCTCTGTCTGTGGCTCACAGGTTCACATTTAGCTAGCTTTCTAATACAATCTGGGACCACCTGTGCAGGAAATATCACCATCAACAATGGATTGGGTCCTCCTTTGTTAGACAATCCTCATGACATGTTGTCTTAGTTAGGGTTTCTATTGCTGTGAAGAGCAATAGACAACATGACCATAGCAACTCTTATAAAGGAAAACATTTAATTGGGGCTAGCTTACATTTCCAGAGATTTAGTTTAGTCCATTATTATTATGGCAGGAAGCATGGCAGTTTGCAGGCAGACATGGTCCTAGAGAAGGAGCTGAGGGTTCTACATCTTGATCCATAGGCAATAGGAAATGTATATGTACCACACTGGGCAAAGCCCAACCCCACAGTGACACACTTCTTCCAACAAGGCCAAAACTACTTCAACAAAGCTCCATCTCCTAATAGTGCCATTCCCAATAAACTTATGGGAGCCAATCATATTCAAACTACCACATTCCACTTCCTAGCCTCCAAAAGCTTGTAACAATTTCATAATGCAAAATGCACTTAGTCCAATTTCAAAAATCCTACAGTCTATTATAGTCTCAGCAATGTTTAAAAGTCCAAAGTTCAGTCTCTTGTGAGATTCATGCAATCTCTTAACTATAATCCCCTATAAAACCAAAATAAAAAAAACAGATCATGTACTTCCAACATAAAATGGCACAGGATATACATTATTGTTCCAAAATGTAGGGAAGGGAGCAGAGTGAGGAAATACTGGACCAATGCAAGACTGAGAACCAGCTGGGAAAACTCTAATCTGATGTCAAAATGCTCTTCAGATCTCCAACTCCTTTCAGCGTTGTTGACTTCATCACTCTTCTTTCTCTTCAACTGGCTCCACTCCCCATTAGCAGCTTTCCTCAGCAGGTATCTCACAAGCTCTGTCATCTCCAACAAATCTAGGATCCCAAACAAAATTTGGGATCTCCAAAGTAATGTAGGCTTCAGCTTCACAGCTTTATACAGTGGCCTCTCAAGGTCTCCATCCAGTTGATTTTGGTTATGGTGTTTATCACAACAACAGACTAGCAAACTAGAATAAGACTTTTGGTCAGGCGATTCTAGGCTGTGTCATGTTGACAGTTAAACTTAACTAGGACAACTGGCCTAGGAAGGCTTCCCTGGGGCGGGAGCATTTCCAGAGCACAACAGAGAACATGTAAGAATCTTGTGTGTATCAAAGGAAAAAAACTTTCAATATCACTGTTTTCAGGAGACGCTATTCACATTTTAATGAGAACTCACTTAAGTCAGAATCTATTTTGTTCCTTAGTAGTGATTAATATTGTCTAGATTATTAACAGCTCTCAGATTTTGAGACAAAAGTAATTATGTGTCTGACCTTGAATGCTGGCTTAACAGAGATGAGAGGGGCTGGAATTTATCTGGGAAATACAGATAGATATAGGTTATGAAGGAATCTACCTATAAACAGGAACTAGACTTCCTCCTGACTGCTTTATTTGTCTAGTTCACTCTGGAACTCGCAGTAAAATGGACTTCAGCCTGAACATGGTTTGACTGTGTCTCACATGTGTTCAAGAATTGAGAACTTGATTCTGGATGTGGCAGTGTTGAAAGCTGATGTGGACCCTTCAAGAGTTGGGACATTGTAGGAAGTAGCAAGGTCATGAAGGATGCTACCTTTATCAGGAACTGATGTATGTTTTGTGGGATCTTTGTTAGTTCTTCCAAGATGAATATTAAAAAAGAGAAAGGCTGTTCTTGCCTTTCCATATGTATAAATGTTCCCTTACATAGTTCTCACCATAATGTGTAGTGTGAATTCTAGTTGGTCTTAATAATAAAAACCTGTAGTCAGATATTGGGGTAAATGCTGAAAAATCACGGAAGTAAAGGAGTCAGCCACTAGAGAGGCCTTTTACCTCTACCAAATCCTCAGAACAAAGTGGGCAAGACCCTGTCCCCACGAATCCTCAGACTGAACACACTGGGCTCCTTTCTCCTCCTGCTTTATATTCCTCTCTCTGCCCAGCCATGTCCCTTCCTGTTTGTACCTTCCTAGTGCTGGGATTAAAGGCATGTGACTCCTGAGTACTGAGATTAAAGGTGTGAGCCACCAATGCCTAGCCTCTATGGCTAATTAGTGACTTTTCTCCAAACTTTGATCTTCAGGCAGGCAAGCTTCATTTGTTAGATCACAAACAAAATTTCGCCACAATAATGTTTTCTGCCATGTTGTGTTATAATGAGAGGAGCCCTAATGAAAGCCAGCACCATTGTGTTTGGGCATTCTCCTTTCAAAATCTGGGTTGTGAATAAACACTATTAAAATACAATGTACCAAAATATATTTTATTACAATGATTGAAAAAAAGGTTAGTTCTGAGAGTCATGTTGTTGGTAAAGAATATCTGACAATGTGGTTAGAACTGGGTTATAGACAGGTTAGCAAAATCTGAGGAAGCCAATTAGAAAATCCTAAAATGTTGCCAGTGTAGTATTGTAGGAAATATAATGAAGTCAGATGGCACTAAGGCTAGGGAAGACTTAGCACACTGTAGGGATTGCCTAAGTATCTGCGAATAGACTCCAGATGCAAATGAATGCTGCTGATTGGAATGGGGGTAAACCTACTCCTCTTAACTGGACCAAAACCTCATATGAATCATTCCATGTTCTATAGCATTATAGAAGGCAGAATTAAAAAGGGATTAATGGAGACAGAGAGATAACTCTGTGGATAAAATGTTTGGAGATTCCTGGGCTTGCTGACCAAATACACACTCACTCACTCACACACACACACACACACACACACACACACACACACACACACCACACTTACATCTGTACACGCATGTGTGATGGAGTGGTGGTACTTGATGGGGGAAATATTTAAACAATAAGGATTCAGATCATTGTTTGATTGCTTTCAACTGAATTGGGCAGGATTTGGGAGCTATAGTGTGATCAATGACAGGATATATAATTACAAAGAAGTTGTAGTGGAAAGATTTGACACCTTTTCTGTTGCCCAGAAAAGGAATAAGGAAAGACATAGACATGTACGGCTGGGACTTACTAACAGTTTGTAGAAGAGGTTGCTGCTCAGTGGTAAGGCTGGAGGCCTCAGAAGCCCCAGTCTGGTGCTCTAGACCTGGGAAATTCCTGGAGAACTGTACATTTTCAGTCCGCACTGGGAGGCTGAAGAGGCTGGGTTCTGAAGTCAGGAAGGATGACAGCAGCCACAACAGGATAGATGAATTCACTGGCAAGGAGTGAAAGGGACAGGCAAAGGCAGACTTACCTCTCCCTAAGTCCTCTACATATGTGAGCTGCTGTCAGAGGTGCTGATCCCTCTAAGGGAGAGTCTTCTCTCCTATTAATACTTCTAAAAAGTGCTCTCACAGATTGCCTCGAATCATGTTTCCTGGTTGATTTCAGGCCCAACCAAGTTGACGATCAAGAATTAGCACCATGCTTCCTCTTGCTGTCCTGCCTCAAGACAACTAACAACGTTGTCATCAGATGACCGCTCTTTACCAGGGATCTCTGAAACCAGGAGCCCAAATAAACCTCTTTGATTTAAATGTTCCTATCTGGACATATTGTTTTATTTTCCACAGAAAACGGACTAAATAGTCTTTGTGTTTTGATCTAGCCCATCCACTACATGCTACCACTATGTTTGGTTGCTTTATACCCACCCAGTATTCGAGAGACAGGACAAGAAATGCACTGTAGGTGAACCCTCCTATCTTTACCTCCTCTTCCTAAGGCAGGCTTGGGCTTGGTTAGTCAACTTCCTAAGCAAAGAAGTCTCTTCCTAATAGGAATGAGACACTCTTCACACTCATCAGTTTCTTCTTCTTACCAGTCTCCCCCTAGCCACAGACAGACTGGAAAGTTGTAGATGAAGGAGAATGGATCTTATTCAGTCTTATGATTCTTAATATCTTGGCCTCTGAATTCCACATTCTCCTTGGCTACTTCCCTTCCATCCTTGTAGAGTTTCATATCAGCTTTCAGTTCTCTTTTAGTAGATTTTAAAAAATTATCCCAAAGCCACACTGAGAGGAGGCCAGCTCAGAGACTCCATGTGGCTTTGGTCACATCTGCAGATCATGTAGGTATAATATCTATGGCAACTGATCCATGCTGGGAAGGAGCAAATAAGCTCAGAACCAAAGGTTAATTGCTGTTTCATTTCTACTTTTCCCTCCTTGCAATTCCAGCTTTGTGGATGTGGAAGTTTTAATTAGAATCAAATTATCAGCATATTGAATATCTTTATAATTTTGGTGTTTAAAAATTATGCCAACTGCTTAAAAAGTAATAGATGATTTTTTCCTGATTTTAATGTTCTCTCTCTCTCTCTCTCTCTCTCTCTCTCTCTCTCTCTCTCTCTCTCAACACACATGAGTTTAGATCTTTGCAGCTCCAAGGAACAACATGGAACTTTGTTCTCATTTAATTTCGACATTTGTATGCTGCTAATATGGTTAACAAATTGAGAATTTACTTTGCACCAGCTAGGTACTCTTCTTAACATGTGCATGACTTCATTTGCTCTGCAAAGCAATGTATGAGTTAGAGATTCTGAACAGAATTTTAGAGATAAGAATGAAACTTCAGATATATTAACTCACATGCCCAAGTTCATTTAGTCATTAAATCACAGAGTTAGTGTTTGAACCAATTTATCTGACTCTGATATTCTTAACTACTAGTTAGATCCTAAGATATGTCTGTTAAGACACCAAGGGAGATCAGTGTGAATGTACCTTGGATTTTCTGCAACCTGGTTCAAGTTAGATACACTCAGGGATTTGACTTAATTTGTTCTCTTTTCAGTGTTCCTGAAATAGTAATTAGGGAACTGTTCTAGTTTTGATCCTCTTGCTGTGATAAACAATGTGTCCCAGAACAACTGAGAGAGAGGGGAAGGTTTATTTCATCTTGTAGACTACATACAGTCCATCATTGAGGGAAACCCATGCAAAAACTCAAGGCAGGAACTTGAAGCAGAAACCATGGAGAAATGTTGCTAACTGACTTGTTCCTTGGCCCATATTCAGCTCTTTAGCTACTTTTCTTGTGTAGCTCAGGCCCATTTGCCTAGGGATGGTACTGTCCACAGGGAGTTAGGCCCTTCTACATCACCCACTGACATGCCCACAGGCCAATCTGATGGATGTAATCCCTCCAATGTTCCATTTCTTCGAGTTGACAACCAAGGTTAGCAAGCACAAATACCATGTGTAAGAATAAAATATTAGCTGCCTTGTCGCTGGAAACATGAGGGATCGAGATGGCAAAGTTGGGGGAGGGACAGAGAGGGAGAGCAATGAGAGAGATATCTTGATTGAGGGAGCCATTATGGGGGTAGGGAATAACCTGGTGCTAAGAAAATTCCCAGGAATCCACAATGATGACCCAGCTAAGACTCCTATCAATAGTGGAGAGGATGCCTGAACTGGTCTGGCCCTATATTCATATTAGTGATTACCCTAACTCTCATCATAGAACCTACATCCAGTAACTGATGAAAGCAGATGCAGTGATCCACAGCCAAGCCCTGGGCTGAGCTCCTGGAGTTCAGTTGAAGAGAGGGAGGAGGGATCATATGAGTAAGTGGGCTTAAGATCATGATGGGGAAAACCACTGAGACAGCTGACCTAAACTAGTGGCAGCTCATGGAGTCTGGACTGAATGTGGGTGACAGTTGTATGGCTTGCCTGTTTGTCAGCCCCCTGGTAGTGGGACCAGGACTTAACTCAAGTGCATGAATTGGCTTTTTGGAGCCCATTCCCTATACCGGGATACCATGCTCAACCTTGATGCAGGGGGAAGGGACCTGAGCCTGCCTCAACTTGGTATGCCAGACTTTGTTGATGCCCCAGGGGAGGCCTTGCCCTCTTAAGGAGTGGATGGGGGGGTGAGTGGGATGGAGGGAAGTGGGTGGACAGGAGAAGGGGAGGGATGGGGAACTGGGGCTGGTATGTAAAATGAAAAGAAAACGTTTTTAAATAAAAAATTGAGAAAAAAAATAGCCAGCACCAAAAAAAAAAAAAAAAAAAAAAAAAGAGAAAGACTGTGTTAGAATTCAGAATCCAGCCACTGTTCTCTCACAGATGCAGACAGGTGGACCACTGAAACCCTGCCTGTGAATCTCTAGCTAACCAACTTCCAGGTGCCAGATGTTTCCCACCTGGGGAAGTGAGTTTACATCAAAACGGGTATTAGTGGCCACAGGTCCACCTCCCACATCCTTCCCTGCCTTCCTGCCTGGAAATGAGAGTTTGGCCTCAGGGTTGTGCCTTGACATCTCCCCACTCTCTGCCATGGGCTCCTGACCTCCTCTCTTCAGAGCCACAGCCATGCTGTCTTTATCTGGCGCGAGGATTTGAACTCTCCACATGAGTCCCTGTCATCGTGTTGTCTCTCTGTCAGTTTACAGCATGAATAAGTCTTCTAATAAACTCCATGCCCCTGAGTCCATTTCAGTGTCCCCCTTGAATCCCCATAAAAGACCTTTCCCCATGGAAAATATTGAATATTAGAAAGTACATCTCTGTGCTCTTAGAATTAAAAACAAAGCTATGAAACAGACAGGCATGGAGGGTCACAGCTGCAATCCCAGCACGTCTGTGGCCTAGCAGCACGACGAACTACAGCGCAAGATCATGTATCAAACGAGTCAGTCCATGCTCTTCAGTCGTACTCTGGAGCTACAGAGCTATCCTGCCCATTTCCCGCTTTTCTTTGCTTATAGTTTTTTCTTTTCTTCAATTCTCTCTTTCTCTATCCAACACTTGTGTTTCTCATCCTTTGAAATCCAGTTAAGTAAAGAATATCCATTATTGGATGTCTTTTTAAAAAATTTGACAACTATGTCTCACATTTTCCTTCCTTTTTTTTTTTTTAAATCATGTATCTATGTACCATTTTACTTCTCAAATTACCCAGTAGGAGTCAACAGTCTAGACTCCAGGTTAGGTTTCCGGGATGTGCATCTTAGCTCTGCCTTTACTATTTCAGTTTCTGGGTAAAGGCTAATTCTGTGCTTCCTTCTCTGTAACCTGACGATCCCAACCATGCACTTGGGTGGTTCTTGTGAGAGTTGAGCTTCCTCCACAAGTGAAATGTGCAGAAGAAAGCAGGACTCAGGGTGTGTACTCCAGTTGTGTTTTCTTTTATGTCCTGCCTTGCTCATTCAAAGTTTTGCCTTGTTTTATCCAGGACATGATTTTCACTCAGGCTGATTTAAGCATGGTGATAAAAGGAAGAGACAGACTCCTTGACACTCCTGATGGCAGCACCCATTGGCCCAGAGTGTCAGTGATTACACAGCAGTGTCTGACGCCCCTGGCATGACCTCAGGCAGCTGCTGGTTTTGCTGTCTCTACTTGTCTACATGTTCCCACTTAGTGGCTCCAGAAGTTGGGCAGTAAGTTTTTCCCGTAGCTTTAGTAAGTGTCTGGGGTTTTTGGAATTGGTCCTGTTCAAGTCATAGAAGCTAGTGGGAGTCAGTTACATCACTGTTCAGACCCTGGAGACAAAGAGAGAGAGGGCAGAGCTGACTCTACCCATGGAATTGTGTGGTCAGGAAGCTACCAGTGCAAATGTCTTTCTGACGTCAGCCATATTACTTTTACAACATACTTTTACAGGGATGTTGGACACAGCTTTCCTATTTAGCACTAGATAGGAACTTTACAAAGACTTCTTGATAATGAACTTGCATGTGGCATCTGCCCTGAAGACTAGGAAGTGAGCCTAAGGCATATCCTGGACACTCAGACTTGAAGAGGGAAGGGGTGATGGTAGATGGAGGAAAGGGGGGATGGTAGATGGAGGAAAGGGGGGATGGTAGATGGAGGAAAGGGGGAAGCATGAGATGCATGACGACTGAAGGTGTTGTCACCTGCATTTGTAATGTTCCTTTCCCCTCAACAAATGGATGGAAAATAAGCATGGGTATTCATATTGTTTACATTTGAACATGTTTGATATATTTCATTTAAAGTCAACACAATAACAATGAAACAGCAGAAATAAACAGACAAAAAATCAAACTAAAACTGCAAACGAACAATAACCGCTCCAACTCCCCAAGTCCAA